>VUQH01074405.1:0-11777 GCA_015106775.1 Etroplus canarensis
CTCCGTCGTGTCCCGTGGGCCAAGACTCATTTGAAATGGACTTTTTCAAAGTGGGAAAGTGTTCTATGGTCAGACGAGTCCAAATGTGACATTCTCTGGGCTAAAGCGGAGGGAGACCTTCCAGCGTGTTATCAGCATTCAGTTCAAAAGCCAGCATCTCTGATGGTATGGGGGTGCATGAGTGCATACGGTATGGGCAGCTTGCATGTTCTGGAAGGAACTATGAATGCTGAAAGGTATATAAACGTTTTAGAGCGACGTATGCTCCCCCTCCAGACGACGTCTATTTCAGGAAAGGCACTGTGTATTTCAGCAGGACAATGCAAAACCACATACTGGAGCTATTACAACAGCATGGCTTCATCGGAGAAGAGTCCAGGTGCTGAATTGGCCTGCCTGCAGTCCACATCTTTCACCTATAGAGAACATTTGGCGCATCATTAAACAAAAAAATCCATCAAAGACGACCACGAACTCTTCAGCAGCTGGAAACCTATATCAGGAAAGAATGGGACCGAATTTCATCACCAAAACTCCAGAAACTCATAACCTCAATGCCCAGACATCTTCAAACTGTTTTGAAAAGAAGAGGAGATGCTACACTATGTTAAACATGCCCCTGTCCCAACTATTTTGAGACCTGTAGCAAGCATCAAATTTGATATGAGCTCATTTTGGGCATAAAATTGTAATATTTCTCAGATTAAACATTTGTCATGTTATTTATGTTCTGTTGTGAATAAAATTGGCTCATGTGATTTGAAAGACTTTTAGTTTTCATTTTGCTCAAATTTAAAGAACATCCCAACTTTTCTGGAATTCGGGTTGTACACTTTGTCCATTCTTAAATTTCACAAATGAAAACTTTATGCTTCCTGTTCTTATACTTTAGGTCACCCTTGCAAAATTTTCTCAAGGAACAGATGTGAATGCAATGCATGACTGTGCCTTCCAAACACCATTAAATTTAAGTCATTTAATTGTTTGTTGTAGAATAACATACTGAAGTACAACCACGTACTTAAAAGTCATTATTCACTTAAAGTCATTCAGTCTATCCTTTTAACACCCAATGCAATATTTTATAAAATATTAAATAAACTATGTAATTCAAAACACAATAATACAAGTGATTAATATAAGGGAACAAACAGAGCTTGTCGGTTATTTTTCCAGCACTGCAACAACTGCAGGTGAGCCCACACAGCTGTGCACTTCCAACATCCTGGAAATCACCTGACTGAAACTATGACAACTGCTTTTCAACTGCATGACATGTTTTGAAATCACCTTATCCGGGAAAAAAAGACCAGCACCAGTTTATTATGACAGCGTGCCGATGTATATCGTTGTCTTTGCTGCACAGTGTAGTACATGCTGGTTATTTCAGCCACTGTTACATCATCTGTCTGCGAATCTTATTTGGTTTTAAGTTGAAATGTATCCATATACTGTAAACTGGTACATCACTTTTCGAGGCTCACATACAGTGTAGTGGTTTACACATTCGTCCCCGGTTCGCTTCCAGGTGGGGACACAAGCCCCTCTCACCACGGAGGGCTGCGTCACAAAGGGCATCCGGCGTAAAACCTCTGCCAAATTACCGGATTAATCCGCTTTGGACCCCTTGTCGATACAGGGAGAACCCTGTATGAAAACAAAATTCTAGAAGAAAACGCCACAAACTCTCTGAGAATGGCCTTTTACCCAGGTATAGTTTCACATGTTCTTTGAGATATCTCTCATATCATGTCAAAGTCTGCAGAACCTTTAACTCCTGGTTGACAGTCAGGTACTCAGTTTGATTGACGTCCTCCTGGGGCGAGAGCTCCGCCCCCTGCTTTCTTCATAGCCACTGGATAAGAGCCAGGAAAAAAATCACTCAGTGTGTATTTTTGAGAGCCAATCAAAATACGGGACGCTGGAAAAAAAATGCTAAAAAATGCTGCGCAATCCCGCATAACGAGGGACATCTGGTCACCCTATGTCGGAACCAACGTGAAAAGTAGGCAGCAGCCAAGCGGAAGTAAATTCTCGGTGAGCAACAGGAAGCGGAAGTGCGTGAACTCGGCATAACAAGCGAAGTTTGCTACATGCTGAGGCTTTTGTTTTCTCTTCTTAACTCAAAGTGGGCGACAATGTTCGTGT
Source organism: Etroplus canarensis (assembly GCA_015106775.1). Classification (NCBI taxonomy): domain Eukaryota; kingdom Metazoa; phylum Chordata; class Actinopteri; order Cichliformes; family Cichlidae; genus Etroplus; species Etroplus canarensis. Next base: position 2,149 of record VUQH01074405.1, read on the forward strand.
TTTAAGACACACTGCGGTCGATTTGGGATCATTATTTTAGCATGGCCAAAGAGAAGCGGCACAGGAGGAGAGAAACTCCGGAGCGAGAAGACGAAGTTAAGATAAAGCAGGAGAAGCTGAGCCCTGCTAGGCCACAGAGATCACGTCGCTCCAGGTCCAGATCCCCTGGCAATTCCAGTCCACAGAGAGGAGGGACTAGCAGGTCATCTTACCGCCTTAAATTTGCCACTTGCTTCCTACTGTTTAACTTGGCAGCCCGCAGCACATTCAGTTTTTAGTTGTTCGGCGAGCTGCGGCCACTAGTTGCATCTGAGCGGAAACGCTGTTTTATGGATCTCTTGTTCTTCTTCTAGGTCACCTGCCAGGACGAGGGATCGCTCTCCAGGTAGGAGGGAGACTTCTCCCGCCAGACGAAGCAGCAGATCTCCGAGAAAAAGGAGAAGTCGCAGTCCGCATCGTGGCGACGTCAGAGTAAAGCGGGTGATTAGTTTCTAAGTTACTGACAAACTCTGCAGCTTTATACAACAGCACCGCCAGAACTGTAACCTGCTGTTGTTTGGTGGCTTGACGTTATACCATACATTGATAGTTTTTGACACACACAAAACAGGTGACACATTACGCCTGGCATTACCATAGAGTTGGTCCTCTTTGCAGCCACAACAGCTTCCATTCTTCTGGGAAGGCTTTCTGCAAGAGTTGGGGTGGTGACTCTTGATGTTTTTGCCCATTTATACAGAAGAGTGTTTGTGAAGTCAAACACCGATGTTGGGTGAGGGGGGGACCTGAGTTGAGGTCAAGGCTCTGTGTAGGCCAGTCAAGTTCTTTCACACCAAACTCCTCCAACCATGTCGTCATGGACCTTGCTTTGTGCACAGGGGTGCAGACATGCTGGAACAGAAAAAGTTGGGAGCATAGAATTGGCCAGTGTTTTGGTGAGCTGAAGCATTAAAAATGTCCTTCACTGGAACAAAGGGGCCCAGACCAACCCTAGACCAATGACCCTGTTGCATTATCCCTCCTCCACCAAATGTTACACTTGCAGTCAGGAGGGTAACGTTCTTCTGGCATTTGCCAAATACAGACTCTTCCATCAGAGAAGCATGATTCGTCACTTTACAGAAAACGTTTCCACTGCTCCAAAGTCCAGTAGTGGCATGCTTTTCGCCACCCTATCTGATGCTTGGTGATGTAAGGCTTTCCTCCAGCTGCTCAGCCATAGAAACCCATGCCACAAAGCTCCTGATGCACAGCTTTTGTGGTGATTTTAATGCCAAAGGAGTTTTGGAACTCTGCAGTGGTTGATTCAACAGAGTGTTGGCAACTTTTACGCAGTATGTGCCTCAGCGACCCCGCTGTGTAACTTTACACTGTCTGACAATTCATGGCTGAGTTGCTGTGGTTCCTAAACTCATCCACTTTTCAATAGTACTACTTACAGTTGGGCATGGAATATCTGGGAAGGACTGGCTTGTTGTAATGTGGCATCCTACTACATTACTGCATTCAAATGAATTGAGCTCTTTAGAACAACCCTTGCTTTTACAAATGTTTCTAAAGACAAACTTTATGGCAAGGTGGTTGTTGTTTTTTTTTTTTTTGGCTCAGTACTTTTGTCCATAAAGGGTATTACAGATTGTACTTTGTCATGCCACTTATGAACAGCAGACATCAACAGCATTTGGGGCTTTTAATAAATGCTTATTTTTTAATCTAGTGTTCAAATTTGGTTTGAGACAGTCTATTTGCTATGTACAGAGCAAACATTAGGCTACAATTTTCCTACCTTAATGCTCTTATTGTTTATCAGAGGCATTTAGCATTAGAAGATAAATGTCAGCAGTATAGTATGTTGTACACAACAGAACCCGCTTTTCCATCCTGTCAGACTACTGCTGCTACTCTGTACATCATTTCATTTTCTTTTTTTCTTTTGACGCTAGTGTCTTGTTTTAGTGTTGTCTTTTCTTTTTGTACTGTCTTTGCGCTGTTTCCAACTAATTGCACACTTTGCACTTTATGTGGCTAGGGGGAAAACCCTCAGTCCTACCTCTATGTCTTAGTCCTAGCTCTATGTGTTTTTTTTTCATATTTGATCTTTATGTTGTATGTTTATGTAGCACCAAGTCCTGGAGAAACGTTGTCTCATTTCACTATGTTCTGCGTCAGCTATATGTGGTTGAAATGACAGAGCTTCTTGAATCTAAAGGATAATGCAATATAAACCTCTGTGGTGGTAGTGCCTATTCAAAACTGTAACTATATTTGCCTTTGTTCTAAATGTGTTACAGGAACGGGATGAGCATAGGGCTAGTGGTGACGAGAGGAGAAGAAGAAATGACCAACCAGAGGACAGACGGAGCAGGTGGGAGTCGGATAGGCCGCGAGAGAGAGAGCGCGGTGGGGAGAGGCATCGGGAACGAAATGCTCTTGCATCCCAACAGGCTGAGCGACAACAGCACGATGAGCGACGCAGGGAAAATCGTCAGCGGCGTGAAGAAAACCAAGAACATGAATTTGGAGGGGCTGAAGGAGGGCACGATGACACAAGTGCTCCTGCTCCTGTGAAAGAAAAGCCAAACTTTGAACTTTCAGGGGCACTCACAGAAGACACCAACACATTTCGGGGAGTGGTAATTAAGTACAACGAGCCACCTGAAGCTCGCATTCCCAAGCGCAGGTGGCGACTGTACCCTTTCAAGAATGATGAACCCCTTCCAGTCATGTACATTCACAGGCAGAGTGCCTATTTGTTGGGGCGGCAGAGAAGAATTGCTGATATCCCCATTGATCACCCATCATGCTCCAAGCAACATGCAGTATTCCAGTATAGGTAAGAATAACAATTGTCAGTCTTTTTTTTTCCTTTTTATTTACTTCAAAACATCAATAACTTTAATCAGTGTTACATACAAAAAAAACCTTTACTCAGCCTGTGATTTATTTTCTAACCAAACTGTACCTTAAGTCTTTAATTATGCTGCTTATTTACAAATCGTGTTTGCCATTCCATCCTTATTTCTGCAGACTGGTAGAGTTTACAAGAGCAGATGGCACCACGGGCCGCAGGGTAAGGCCTTACATTATTGACCTCGGTTCTGGTAACGGCACCTATCTAAACAACCAGCGTATTGAGCCCCAGCGGTACTATGAGCTCAAAGAAAAAGACGTTCTTAAGTTTGGCTTCAGCAGCCGCGAGTACGTCCTCCTGCACGAGTTTTCGGACACAAGCGAGGTGGACGCCAAGCAGGAAGAAGATGACGAGGGCCTTGATGAGTAAATCGTTCCCACACACTTTACTGCCTAAATTCATTCAGGTTTAGATAACATCATCATTATTGTCAACAGCATAAATAACTGTTTCTGCAGGGACTGGAGCAATAAGTCAAACTGGTAAATGTGGGAACTGATTTAAAATGATGGAATTGGAGTTGGTGGTGGTGTATATTCTGTAATTACTCAACTCTTGCTTGAACCTGCCACAACTGTCTCAAAGAAGACCGCCTATTCTCAGGTTGTGTAATGTCCGTGTGATACGTGAGTGATCTTACATCCGACAGCTTGCACTGAAATGTGCTCAGTGACAGATGAAGCTATCTTGTTAATCAATAGTTATATAGTCTATATTTTTGGATCACAGCACCGAGTACAAAGCATAGCTAATCATCTGTGCCCATGCTATATGTGTCAGTGTACATTACATTATTGGAATGTGTACTCTAGATTCATGTCTAAAAAACATTGCTTATTGTCAGAGTGAACATTACAGATGTATAAGGTGTAATGATATTACCTTATTTGTTGCTTTGTAGTGCAGGAAAAATAATGCTGTTGTGTTCCCTTACACTGCTGCAGCCTGTATTCCCCATTCTTATTTTTGCCTGTTCAAAAGAGTTCATTTTTGTACTATAAATAAATTTTTGACTCTAAAGTTTTATTGTGGCACACTGTGCATTTTTATTTCTATAGCAGAATATCTGATATTAAGAAAGATCATACTTAATTGAAAATCTACTGCCTCTGTATTTTGTATGCATTGTTTTAGGTTCAAATAAAATGGTTAACACGGTGGATTTTAGGGTGGGACACGTAGAGACATGGCGTCATTTCTCTTGAGAAATATTAACTGGTAGGATAATATTACCGCAGGGGTCATGCGAGAGTCCAGGAATGAGGAATGCATTGAGCAGCCTCGTTGCAGCAGCGGGCGGAGCAGTGGAGGAGAGGAGGGCGGATCAAATGGAAACGGGTGCTCGGAATGTTGGTGGATATCTGAGAGCGAGCGGAGGCGGCGACGCACCCGAGCAGCAGCGCTTGTTGCGTTCACAAGTGAAGTTTCCCCGACAAAGGACATGCATTGAGTTACAGCTGCGGAATAGGCCCCGAGGCAGTTAAAATGTACACGACGGAGCGCAGGCGAATGAGTCTGCATGAGGTCAAGAGGAAGGATCCAGTCTGTGTGTTCGCGGGAAGTTTGTGGCAAGACTCTTTGGCGATAGAGCTGAGTGCCAGCAGCGGCGCTGGTAAACAAGTCGTTTCTCCCCGGAGTCGGACCAGAGCGCTGTCCGTGGCTTATATCGTCAACGAGGACGCGTCGGTGCCGCATACGGAGGGAAACTTATCCCTGAAGTGTTTGAAGGAAGCCTGCGCGGACGCGCACGCTGTTTTGAAAACCATTTCATTTGAGAGAGTATCCCAGGGCACCACTGACATCCTGGACAGTTTCTACAATGCAGGCAAGTGCAGGCATGCTGGCTATAGGGTGATTTGAATGACACACACGCGCAGTATTACGCCGATTAACGCAAGCTTACCTGCTTGTTTTTTTACCCAGATGTTGCAGTGGTGGAAATGAGTGACACTTTTTGCCAGCCTTCGCTTTTTTACCATCTTGGAGTGAGAGAAAGTTTCAGTATGACCAACAACATTATTCTGTATTGTTACAAGCAAGACAACGATCTGCAGGCTCTTAAGGTAACCCTAACCCTTATTGTTTTAAACTGAGGTCATAGTTCAATCTGGATAGATACAAAGTGGGCAACACAGTGAGGCTCTGGTTCCCAAGGGGCTCCCAAACTAAGAGTTACATTGTGGAAAGTAGGTCACCATATGCATCTCTCAAGCACAACCCCAATTCCCAAAAGGCTGGGACGCTGCGTAAGGTATAAATAAATAATGATTTGGAAATCTCAAAAAGCAATATTTTATTCACAAAAAATATAGAAAACATGGCAGATGTTGAAAGTGAGATGTTTTACTATTTCATGAATAATTCTAACTCATCTTGAATTTCGTAAAAGTTGGGACAAGGGCAACTAATGACTGGAAAATTAAGTGATGCTCAAAAGAAACAGTTGGAGGAAAATGTTGAAACTAATGAAGTTAATTGGCAACAGACCAGTAATGTGATTGGATATAAAAAGAGCACCTTATAGAGGCAGAATCTCTTAGAAGTAAAGATGAGCTGAGGTTCAGCAATCTGCGAGAAACTGCGTTAACCATGAAGCAGTTTTAGAATAATGTTTCTCACTGTAAAATTGCAAAGAATTTGAAAATTCCATCATCTATAGTGCATAGTATCATCAGAAGTTTCTGAGAATCTGGAGACATCTCTGTGTTGTTAGGGGCACGGCCAAAAACCAATATTGAATGTTGGTAAACTTCGGATACTGCACTGCAAACAGACAGTCCCTACAGGCAATCCCTGTATCGGCTCAGCAACACTTCCAGAAATCATTGTCTGTAAACACAGTTGACTGTGCCTTCCACAAATGCAGGTTAAAGCTCTATCATGCAAAGAACAAGTCATGTGTGAACACGATCCAGAAACACTGCTGTCTACTCTGGGTCAAAACTCATTTAAAATGGTCTGAGGCAAAGTGGAAACCTGTTCTGTGGTCAGACAAATCAAAATTTGAAATTCTTTTGGAAATCACGGAAGCCACATCCTCTGGACTAAAGCAGGGAGGGACCATCCAACTTCTTATCAGCGCTCAGTTCAAAAGCCTGCATCTGGTATGCTTTGGGGCTGCATTAGTGCCTATTAGTACTGGCAACTTGCGCATCTGGAAAGGTACGATGAATGCTGACAGGTATATACAAGTTTTAGAGCTACATAAGCTCACCTCCAGAGGACATCTTTTTCAGGGAAAGCCTTGCATATTTCAGCAAGACAGTGCTTAATCACATGCTGCAGCTATTACAACAGCATGGCTTTGTAGTAGAAGAGTCTGAGTACTGGTCATGAAATGCATATATCAAAGAAGACAGGACTGTTGAGCAACTGGAATCCTATATCAGTCAAGAATGGGACATTATTACTCTCCCAAAGGTCCAGCAGCTGGTCTCCTCATTTCCTAGATGTTTACGGACTCTTGTCAAAAGAAGAGGGGATGCTACACAGTGGTAAACATGGCCCTGTCCAAACTTTTTTGTGATGTGTTGTTGCCATCAAATTCAAGATGAGTTAGTATTTTTTATGAAGCAGTAGTATGTCTAACTTTCAATATTTGATGTTTTTTATGTTCTTTTGTAAATAAAATATTGGTTTATGAGATTTGCAAATCATTGCAGTGTGTTTTTTATTTAATTTTTACCCAGTGCCCAAACCTTTTTGAAATTGGGGTTGTACAATGTGTTAAGAGAAAAGATCTTGCATCATTGTAACTACTATGGGTTTTTTATATTCTTGAAGGGCTAAAATATACTTGTATCAAAGTCTGATCTAAAGATTGTCCTTATCTCACAGCAAAGATCTAACAGATGGATACGTTACACTGCGTTCTTAATGTGACAATTTATCATTGCTGTAGGCCCCTTTTTATGTTATCCCAGCCAAGGCATACTAATTAATATTTTCATAATTGATGATTTTGCAGAGTTTTATGGTAAAATAATTTAAAGAAAAAGCTTCCCTCGAAATTGATTATACAACAGTTAAGCAGCTAAAGTAAAAATGCACTGGCAATTTAAAAATAATGCTTTGGGTCCATTGTGGTTAAGCAGGATGTCCCAGTGTGATAGTTGATGTATGCATTGTTTCCATCAGGAGCAGTGTGGAAGTTACACGTTCATCCCATACGTAGTGTCCCCTCAGGGCAAAGTGTTTGCCTGTGATGCCACAATGATGACCTGTATCAAAGAGCTGATGCAGCCTACTTTCCAGCTGGAGCCCCTGCTTACCCCACTGGTTGAGAAACTGGTGCATCTGCTGAACAATGTGCACATTCAGTCCAGGTAAGGCATAAATTACAGGACTTGGTAATCCATTATTATTTCAGCTTATACAGTACGTGCATGTGCTTATGCTTGTGCATCACACAACTTCACATGGCGTACTTTCCAAAGATTGCGAAATTATGGAATATCATGCCTCTTCTGGTCTTTCTGCTGACAGTGAGTACTTCCGGGAGTCAATCAGGCATGAGATACGTATGGCACGGGAGCGGTTCAGTGGCAAAGCCTTGAGTAAGGAGTTAAACCACATCCAGCAACGCTTGGATAGTGTAGATCTGCTTACTCCTGATATAGTCATGAACCTGTTGTTGTCCTACAGGGATGTTCAGGTATGTGTTCTTACATGCATGTTTACGCAACACCTAGACACGGAGTATATAAGCAATCTCAGGGAAAAACCAGTGATTATTTATTCACATATTACTGTATTTTGTAAATTGTTTGATAAAAAATATAAAATCAATTCCATTAAACAGTTCTGATATAAAATAGCCATATTTGGGAGGCTTTATGACTCATTTTGTATCAAGATACCCCTTGCTATTAGTGGGTTGAATCCAATTTTTCGTTTAGAACGGCTTTTATTCTTCTTTGCACAGATTCAACAAGGTGCTGGAAACCATCCTCAGAGATTTTGGTCCATGTTGACATGATAGTTTCACGTAGTTGGTGCAGATTTGTCATCTGCACATGTACCTTTGGTTGCTCACTCGTATTCTCCTCAAGGGGTCACCACAGCAGATTAATCCGCATCAGTAATTTGGCAGAGGTTTTACGCTGGATTACCTTCCTGACACAAAACTCCACAGTGAGAGGGTTGTGTCAGGAGATGGTTGTGTGGGAAAATCTGAAATACACAGACCACTCTATCTGGCACCAACAACGTGACATGTTCAAAGTCACTCAAATCGCCTTTCTTCGGAATTCTGGTGCTCAGTTTTAATTTCAACAGGTCATCTTGACTATGTCTACATGCCTAAATGCATTTACTTGCCGCCATGTTACTGGTTGATTAGATATTTGCATTAAAAAGAAGATGAGCAGGTTTACCTAATAAAATGACTGGTGAGTGCATATGAGCATGGGCCTCAACAAAAATAAGAGGAGGTTAAAATTATTAATATTAATTAATCGTGTACTAATATAAAGTAATGTACTAATATAAAGTAATACAGATTTTTGGGTGTGACTCTAGATAGCATAATAATCAGTACATCTAATTCTGTACCTCTGTTTCTCAGGATTATGATGCCATGATAAAACTGGTGGAGACTCTGAACAACCTGCCCATGTGTCTGGTGGCAAAACATCAGAACATCAAGTTTCACTATATATTTGCTCTAAACAGGTACTAATATGGTTGCTGTTATACCTTGAGTTAGCCAGTGTATATCTATTTACATAATTAAAAAGTATGAACTCCTCTCTGGTTTCAGCTTGGTGTTTTTGTCTCAACCTGTAGCCTTTGTTTGCTTTGTATTTATACATAATATGAAGTGCTTTGTCAAGGCTGCCTCACAGTGCTCTTAATATAACATTCTCCCATGCTAGGAGGAATCACCCTGGAGATCGGGCAAAGGCTTTACAGGAAATACTGCCAATTGTGGAGTCAGGGGAGAAGGTGGCCTCAGACGTCTACTGCCTGTGTGGACGAATCTACAAGGACATGTTTATGAGCTCAGGTTTCACTGATGAGCTCAGCAGAGACCAGGCCTGCTATTGGTACATCCAGTTTGTGTGGTTGTGGGTCTAGTCATACAGTGTTTTCCACACTCAAGAAAGGTGGCATTTATGTGTCTTATTCTCCTCAGACCATGCTTGACACACCTATTTAAATAGTTTGGCTAAAAAGTGACTGTAGCTGCTTGTGTTTTTTAAGTCTTTTGTATTTTACTAGTCCACCTGTGTACTTTTTATCTGACATCAGTATTTTTATACTACCTGCCAGGTATGGTAAAGCCTTTGAGACGGAGCCAACTCTTCACTCGGGCATCAACAACGTGGTGCTCCTGATAGCAGCTGGCCATGAATTTGAGACTTCCATAGAGTTGCGCAAACTAGGTGTTTTATACTTTTTACTTCTTCACTAGAGAAAAAAACTGCTCCAATTTAATATTTTTTATTCTAACTTACACATTGTACTTTATGCTCTTAAGTGTTTTCTATATATTTAAAATGTCTCTTAGATGGCATGTGAGATCCTGGAAAAATTTAGAATTTATCATAAGCCCAATCAAAATCAGAATGCTTCATTAATCTTCTTCTTTCGGCTGCTCTTGTTAGGGGTCGCCACAGCGGATCATCTGCCTCCATCTCACCCTGTCCCTTGCATCCTCTTCCCTCACACCAACCCTCTGCATGTCCTCCTTCACTACATTCATGAATCTTCTCTG
>VUQH01074408.1:0-13134 GCA_015106775.1 Etroplus canarensis
TTGTTACAGGTAGTTACATATTTGATTTGATTTCATTACAGAAGTTTATTTTGCACCATTGAGGCATAATAAAGCATGTTCATAAACCTCTGAGAAGCCTGTCTGAATTTGTGTCTCAAGGCTGGGCCGAGTGTCCTCTTTTTTGGAAATCAAAATATGATCACCCTATGTGTAGGGAAACACTGCACTTTGAACTTCATACAATTAGTTTTACACCTTTAGTTACTTGATATTGTAGATAAATTGCATTATTTAAATATTTAAGTTGGATTCCAGCTTTTACTTAGCTGAAAACTATCCAACATGTATTATATTAAAAAGCTTGTGCAGGACCAAATTTCTCATAATAAATCTACACATAGTTCCCGCAGACACGTTTTTTTGTCACGTGACCGCCCTAGCGACATCATCTTTGGTGGCAAGCTGTACTTGTTTGCACACACTGCTGTTTTCTCCCCCACGAATTTTAAGCTGTTTTGATGTCGGACTTGTAATCAAAATCATGAAAAGGCAAAAAGAGAAAGATGAGAAGGCAAAAGTATGGAGGATAAAAGAGATATATGATGAGAAAATCGGCATAATAGGTGTGGAGCAATACTCGTTAGCAAAAGAAAAGCTGAACCATGAAGTTTCACCATTGCCACCAATTCAATACTATGACATGTACCATTATCTTCTGTTGGCATGCAGCTTTTATACCAGTGAGCAATTTCAGGCCTACAAGTCACTGGAGGCGTACAGCTTGTTAAAGGTTCGGTTGGTGACATTTCCTCAAGTGTCCTGAATGCACAGCTGCCTGCAGCTTCCCTATAGCAATGGGAGCGCTCAGGAAATACGGGTATGCTGTGACGTCATGTGGGAACTATGTACAACAGGACACCAGGCTGCACATACACTACCAGTCAAAAGTTTGGACACACCTTCTCATGACTATTTATTTTTTAGATTCTCACTGAAGCCTTCAGAGGTATGAATGAACACATATGGTATTATGTAGTGAAGAAAAAAGTGTGAAATAATGCAAAGCATGTTTTATATTTTAGATTCTTCAAAATAGCCGGTTGTTACACAGCTGACAGCCTTATTTGAGAACTGTTAGAATTCATATTATGGCAAGAACCAATCAGCTAAGTAAAGAGAAACGACAGTCCATCATTACTTTAAGGGATGAAGGTCAGTCAGTCTGGAAAATTGCAAAAACTTTAGATGTGTCCCCAAGTACAGCTGCAACAACCATCAAGCGCTATGACGAAACTGGCTCCAACCTGACTTCTGCACAACACAAATGATGGTCCCAAACCGAAAAGTAGCCCTGCCATCCTCTGCTCTCTTCAGCCAATATTGTGCATCAGATGACCAAATCAAATTCTACACGAAATTTCCATCCGAGAGAGTCTTTAAGATCTTTTGGGATTCTATCGCACCATCTGTCTCTCGACTGGTGTACTGGACCAAAGCCAGGAGGTTAGGCGAGGAAGCTTGCCTAGAACCTAGCGCACCTCACACCATACCATTAATAGATGAGTTTCCAATGTACTCCATCCGAATTGCTGTTGGTATGAAGGAGCACTTCCTTGCTAACATGGTTAATGTGAGCATTGCTAAGGTCAACAGAGTTATCATCACCTGGGCCAGCTGCATCTCTGACAAGGAGATCACAAGGCTCAGTGGAATCCTTCCTTTGCTGGAACCAGGAGATGACATCATGGCAGATGAAGGGTTCCTTATCCAAGACCTCCTTTCTGATTTTGGAGCTAAACTCATCCTTCCACCTTTTAAGGATTCAGTTCAATCCAGGAAGAAAAAAATGAAAGAAGCCTAAGTAATTGCCTCCCTTGAAATTGTAGTGGAGAGAGTAATAGCTAGAGTTCACATCTGGGACTTCCCTGTGCCACCCATACTGATTGAAAGTATAAATCAGATCTGGCTCAACTGCTGTTTTCGAAGAAATTATCAAGGACCTTTTTGTTTTGAAGAATTAATAAATAAATAAATGATAATAATGTAAATAGTTCAGTGTTCCCACATGTTCCTAAACATTGAATTCAGCGGCTTTCTTGGCCACATTTACGGTTGATATATATTCTTATATAATTTTGTCTGCCAAAGAGGTCTTTTTAAAATTTTGTTTGCTAGGAGGGTTACTCAAAAAGTTAGACTGATTGTCGACTGTCCACTGACTGTCCACAACTAGAAAATATCTAATTTCCTCTGTGCAGGAGGACCAGGACGCTCCTTAAGAAGCCTTAAACCTACAGTGTTGTAGCTTTAGGATAAGAGAGGGAACATTACTTACTGGAGTGCACCATCATGCTACCCTAAAGTCTCATACCATATTTTTTCCAAACAATTTGTGGGAAATTTCTCAGGATGAGTACACCAACGCTCTGTTATCATTCTTGAGCTGATGCTGTTTTTCCAGTAGCTTAGAACATTTTTTAAAGACACTGTTTCAAATCCAAAACACTGAGTTATCATTACTATTAATAATTATCATTTAACACAATGATATGAGTTTGAAGGGAAAATGTAGGACTTCTGAAGAAAAATGGAGATAGAAGCCTTTAGGGGAAAATATTTAAAGCTTTGTTTGAATAACTTGAATGTCTTAAAAGTTATTGAATAGATAACGTGATTTTTCATGATCTAAAAAGCCTTCTGCACAGCATCATAGCTTCTATTGTAGTGGTCCCTTCAATAGCACAACACAGCACACCTGCAAACAGATGGGATTCTGCTGTCTAACACTAAAAATCAATGACAGAGTGACAAGAAGAGGGGAAGACATGCAAGTAGACCTGTATATTAGTATCCAAGTCTTTTAAAATCAAATTATGGATTTTAAGATGAATTTGAAATAAGGACCCCACAGCAAACACACTGAAACATGAACCTTTTTTCATATGCTGATGCAGTTGATGGAATTTTATCTTACAAACTTTTGTTTCATCACCACAAAAACATTGATTTAAAATTTAAAATGACCACAAAAATAATATTTGTGGAATAAAGTAACAAAGTCTGAGCATCAAGTCAGTGCGGAGAAGTTTCTTAGTATTTAGTGAAAGGTACATAACAGCTCAGCAGATGATCAGTCTGTCTGAAATTATTTTTCCAAAAAACACTGTACTGGGCAAATGTTTCAGGCACTAAAGGTAGAGTGGGAATACTTTCAAAAGCAATGCGTGAATAGTTTACATTTATCAATTAACTTTATACGAAATGCAGTAAGACAACATTCTCGTTCTTCTGATTTCCCAGGTTGTATATCCTTGATTCCTTTCCTCACTTCCTCTCCTCATATCTTGGTTTCTCCCACCAGAGATGCCGACAGAGGAGGTGAGGAAGAGACACAAGGAGAGAGGAATCAAGGCAACAAGAGTTTAACATAAGACGTCTTTTCTCCTGAGCTGTCATATTAAACACAGTCATATAAATACAAGATATGGCACAGCTCCATCATTATCTCAGATGTCAGATGAGCATAACTGTGTTCATGACAGCTTCTGTATATTGAGACCTACTTATGCTGAAAATCACAATGTGACAAGAATGTACAGATACCATCTCTTTGTCACCATCTAGTAGCTAAAGTATTTGAACAGTATCAGAATTACAGAAAAATATTTTGAAAAAAGATGATAATTTAGACACTTTATAGTAATATGAATGCAGATGTGTTGTGATCTATAGAGCAGTGATTCTCCAGCTTCTTCAAGTGAAGCCTGAAGACTTTTACTGTGACGCTGCTCTAAAGGACACAGAGCTCACACAGGGCAGCAGAACCTGCCAGCAAAGAGGATACTCATGGTGGCGTTATGTCTGATGAAGAAGAGAAAGGGGTGGTCTGCAATGAATTTTTCTATGAAGGTGTAACCCATTAACATCATATAGCACTGAGTTGCTGCAGCAGCCTCAGTTCCCTCTTCATTCACCTCCACAAAAGCCTTGTGGGTGACTTTTGAAAGAACCAGCTCTCTGGAAGCAGACATACCTGTCACAGAAGAGAAAAAACATATTTTAAAATTAATATGATGCTGCATTTTCATTTGTTTAATATCGAGTGTGTTTATTTTGTAAAAACAGATGGAGTCACTACAGCAGCCTATGAATAAGGTATCAGATAAACTGTGTTTCATGTAGGCTCCAAATTTACACAAGAACAGCAGTCAGCAAACCAGGACTCTGTTCCCAGAGTAAAGAGAAAAGTGAAAATGCTTCAGGGAGCTCCAGTTAGACTGTTGCTTCTGCTTTGAGGAAAACAAGAATCGGCTGCTTTAGGCTGAATGAACCCAGAACACCTCCCTGTGTCCTGGATCAGTACTACAATGTAAAAGTACTCCAGTCCATTCAAAACCCACCATAAAAGTTTTGATCCTCTGCTAATCATACCTCTGTGACAGTTTGAGTAAACAACACAGAGAATATGCTGATATAAGCCAGCTACATGTTTATTTGGAGAAGTCATTCACTGCTGTAACATTTTATCACTACACTCCATTTATATGTGCTGATAAACTGCGACCATATGTCTCACCAGAGAAGTCACACTTTGTGCCATCAAAGGCGTCCACCATCCCCATGCTGGTCAGGACTTTTTCCAGGTCATACGTCTCCTCCAGCTTAAATCGAGGCAGGTGCACCTCAACCTCAAGTTTTTTCATCTTGTCTGGATGAGTCCAAGCCACAAACTTCTCATAGGTCAGCTGTTTCTCCAACTGGGATGATACAATAGCAGTTATTAGCTCATTTTTTTAGTGTGTGTGTGTGTGTGTGTGTGTGTGTGTGTGTGTCACCTACCTTCTCCAGACCTGTTGTATCATCTTCTATCTCTTTAGGTAAAAAGATGATCATGCTCATCTTATTCTCTTTGTAAGGAATCTCTAGAATCTGTCCAACACAGGGTCAGATATTACTGCACACACATTTACTGACAAATACACATTACAGTCACAGTCAGCCTGTCAGTGAAAGTTGATTAAGCCACTGATTTATATGCTCACCAGCCACTTCATTAGGTACACCTGTTCAGCTGTTCATTATCCCAAATATCTAATCCACATTGCAGCAACTCAGTGCATTTAGACATTCAGACATGATCAAAATGACCTGCTGATGTTTAAGATGAACATCAGAATGGGGAATAAGGTGACTGTGAATGTGGCATGGTTGTTGGTGCCAGATGGGCTGGTCTGAGTATTTCACAAACTGCTTATCTGCTGGGATTTTCTTGTACAACCATCTCTAGAGTTTACAGAGAATGGTCTGAAAAGAGAAAATGTCTAGTGAGTGTCAGTTCTCTGGGTAAAATGCCTTGTTGATGCCAGAAGACAGAGGAAAATAACCAGACGGCTTTGACCTAATAGGAAGGAAAAGGTAACTGAAATAACCACGTGTTACAGCCAAGGTATGCAGAAGAGCATCTCTGAATGCACAACATGAAGAACCTTGAAGCAAATGGGCTGCAGCAGCAGAAGACCACACTGGGTGCTACTCCTGTCATCTAAGAACAGAATACAGTTTGTACAAGCTCACCAAAATTGGACAACAGAAGGTGGTGGTGGAATGGTGTTGGAGATAATTTCTTGGCACACTTTGGCCCTCTTAGTACCAACTGAACCACTTGTTTAAATGCCACAGCCTACCTGAGAATTGTTGCTGACCATGTCCATCTCTTTATGACCAAAGTGTACCCATCTTCTGATAGCTGCTTCCAACAAGGAAACTTGCCACAAAGCTCAAATCATCTCAAACTAGATTTATGAACATGACCATGAGTTCACTGTACTCAAATGGCCTTCAGTCCAACAGATCATCATGTCAATATGGACCAAAATCTTTGAGGAATGTTTCCATCAATGCCATGAAGACTTAATGCAGTTGTGAAGGCAAATGAAGTGGATGGGGAGAATGTATCTATTGACTGATCATGTGATTTATTACCTGGGAATTGGCTTCTTGAATGAAGGCAAAGGGAAAGCATGTTTCATGTATCATCATCTTCACTGGCTTTGTGTCGTGCTGAAGAAAAACAGACGTTCTTTTTAAT
This sequence comes from Etroplus canarensis, assembly GCA_015106775.1. Classification (NCBI taxonomy): domain Eukaryota; kingdom Metazoa; phylum Chordata; class Actinopteri; order Cichliformes; family Cichlidae; genus Etroplus; species Etroplus canarensis. The sequence continues at coordinate 6,050 of VUQH01074408.1, forward strand.
GTAGAAAATACACATGGTCTAAACAACAGTTTTAGCTGCACTGAGTAATATTTTTGAGCAAAAACTGATTAAATGACTAAGTTGCTGCAGGAAAGTGAGACAGTACATAAAAGAGGCAAGCTGTGTGTCATCTTTTAAGATAAAGTTAAAGAGAAACACATGATGTGATCAGACAATAACAAAGACAAAAACTACAGGAGCTCAAAACTCAGAACCTAAAAGCCACGTGTAGAACTACTCTTCGAGCTAAAACAGGAAGTAACTGAAAGAGAAACAAGTAATAATCAGAAGGCACAGGAGAAAGGAAAATACTGAGAAAGATTAAAAAATAAGTAAATAAGGGAAACCGCAGGAGCAGTGATGCTCTACATTATAACAGATACAAATATTAGTCACTTATAAAATATATATCAGAATGCAAAATAATTTCTTCTGATTTGGTGCTGTGCACAGTATGTAAGTGGTGGTGTAAGGGTTAAGGTGCTGGGCTCATGATTGTGAGGTCATGAGTTTGAGTAGCTTTTTAGAAAGAAAGACATCCTTTAATCGTCCCCTTATGGGGAAATTTCAGAATCCTCCACTCTTTTAGTTTTACAGTCACACACAATTACATGCAGTCCTGAACACACATCATGCACAAACAGAGCTTGTAAACATGCGTGGAGAGGTGAAGAGCGAGGAAGGCAGCCCATGAAGGCACCAAGGGAGCAATGTGGGGGGTTTGGTGCTTTGCTCAAGGGCACCTCAGCAGTGCTCAAGGGCTGAACTGTCACCTCTCCATCTTCCAGGCCATCCCTCATACACACAGTGGTCCATATGGGCCCCGCACCAGAGCTCGACAATGTCCTTTTCTGCACTCCGGCTTTTTTCCACCAGGTGCACTAGGTGAGCCTTGAACCAGCGTCAACTCAGTGATTCTTCCGGTTCCCAGTCCAAGCCCCAATGGACTGAGCCACTGCCACCCCCGAATGCTTTTTTATGCTTTATAGTTCCAAATAAACTAATCATTTTACCTCCTCCCCCTTGTAAAGCTGCCCTCTGTGTGCCTGGGATGATAACAATAAGGATATCTGCTCTTTCTGACATCGCACAGTGCTGAGAGTAGAAAAACTGCAACAGTCTGAAGCCTGATCTTTTGCTCACTTGTACACATGTTGAACTCATTATTTAAAATTATGGCTATATTTGTTGCTAAAAAATCCCATCACATTTCATATCAGTAGTCACAGTTTTCATGTGCAGTTTTACCTTGTTGAGTCGAAAATTAGCATCATAAGTGTTCCTATTCAGGAATGGTTCATTCCAGGCGCATTTGAAGTAGATGGCATTGACCAGCACCAGCCTGGTCAGTTCATTCAAATCATCTTCACCCACCACATCTTTGATTTTACCTGGTGACCACATTAAAACCACATGGAAACAATGAGAAGTAATGCCACAAAGACTACAGCAAAGTATTCATCCGTTTATGAGTGAAAACTTGGACTCCCAGACTTTTTCAACCTTCGGAGACTAGAGAAACATAAAGGGCATTTAAACTAATGCTTTGTTAACACAATATATTCCTTATCCATTAGCAAATTTTATGTTATAATATTTATAATCTAATTTGCGGATATATATTAGCAAATCTTAAAGAAATTAATCAGGTAACACATAAAAAAATAATTATGTAGGTAAACCCACTGGCTGATTTTTATATATATATCAATGGATAATCATGTAGAAAGCTAAGCACACCTTATGATTCAGTAGTTTGTAGAACCACCGTTTTCTTCTTATTTAGACTCAAAAAGTTTTTATCCATCCAAGCCTGAACATCCTTAAGACAGTTTAAAAGAGCTTGAACAGAGGCACAATCATTCGTTCTAAGAGGCAGACAGATTAGCACATCATCTGCAGAGCAATGAAAATTGACATTGTGCTTATTAAAAATGGAGCCTAATGTCAGCATGTATAAAGAAAAAAGTAGAGGGCCCAGAACCGATCCTTGTGGGACCCCACAGTTCAATTTTGAAACAGAACAATACTGGCCCAGTTGGATAGAGAAACTTTTGTTAGAGAGGTATGATTTCATCCATCTGAGGGCAGTGTCCCGAATCCCCAAACTCAACTCCAGGAGAGACAAAAGAATGTTGTGATCCACGGTATCGAAAGCAGCAGTCAAATCCAGGAGCAACAGAACAGCAGAGTTTCCAGAGTCAGTGATTAAAAGCAAGTAATTTAAAATTCTTAATAGGGCTGTTTCTGTGTTGATTGAAATTTTTCAAAAATATTATTATGGTCAACATAAGACTGCAGCTGTTCAGACCACCTTCTATAAAACCTTTGACATAAAAGGAAGTTTTGAAATGGGCCTCAAATTAGATAGAATAGTGGGGTCAAGGTTCTGTTTCTTAATCAATGGCTGAATGTTGGCATGTTTAAAAGTATGTGGAACACTTCCAGACATCATGGAGGAATTTATAATATTTAAAACAGAGGGGCCAATATCTTGGAACACTTCCTTAAAAAGTCTGGGAGGAGTAATATCAAGAGGACAGTAAGAACGCCGTAGGTGCTGAACAATGTCAGACAGAGCTGTGAGACACACCTGCTCAAATGACTCAAAGATACTGGGACATCTGGAGGAGTCAGCAGGGTCTGGTGTCGGGGGTGAAAAAGACCTTTTATCAGAAATCTTATTAGTAAAATTTCTCACACATTCCAGCTGAAGATAGAATGCCAGAATGGTCACGGGGTTTAAAAGAGAGCCTGAAACATTAAAAAGGAACTGAGGTTTGTTATGAGTGACAACAAATTTGTTAAAAACTGTCTCCTAGCAGCTCTAACACCCTCCTGGTACTCCAACAGACTGTTTTTAAAAATGTCCAAAGAAACTTGGAGGCGGTCCGTTTTCCATTTTCCCTCTGCGCGTCATTAAACCATGGCTCCATTATTGGCTTAAGACTTTTGGATTTAGATTTAGATGCTAACTGAAGCCTGTGGAGTCTTAGTGGTAATGCTTGGGATTTTTTTTGCTATTTCTCTGAGCATTGCACACTCTGACCTTGGGGTGAATCTGCTGGGCCATCTGTTCCTGGGAAAACTGTGGCATTGTGTTGATACACACCTGAATGCTCCAGAAAGCAAACATTTCTGCTTTTATAGAGGTGGTCACACTGTCTGATGATCAGTGAATCAAGTGAATTTGATGAGCAGCACTTGACTGATACTTACCCTACTTTTTTCAATTGAGGAAGGAAGAGTGTAATTAGTATTTCACCGAACTGCAAAAATTCCTATAAAATTATTTTTAAACATGACTGTATAAGAGCCAGAGCATTGTACTGTAAAAGCAAAGTTACAGCGATGTGCTTTTTCCACCCAACTGAGCTTCTTTCCTCAGTTCTTCATGATAAATGTGTGGAATAGACAGGGACATGTGATAAAGTAATGGCGTGTATTTCAGTGCGTGTGATCCACCTTGAGTCTGTTTCTCCACCCAGCGGTTGATATTGATCCTGACTTCCTCAGACCTGGTTCTGAAGTCCACAGACTCCAGCTCTGCATTGTAATGTTTCCTGGATTGCGTTAAGAAGTCCTGAAAGCACAGATGAAACTTACATGAGTTCATGTCAGCAAAGTCATCTAGCATCAGTGATTCTTATTAACATCAGGCCAACATAATGCAAAACCACTTTTGTAGAACCATACACAACTCAATACCAATCAATTACACTCTAAAAAAAAATCCTTGTTAACATTCTAATCTAATCCTGATGACCTCTTTGCTTCATGAATTTAAAAGTCCCTGTTGGCAGAATAGTGTTTCTACACTCACTACCTTACTCGCATCAGTGCTGACCTATTTACATAGCTCACAACTTTCCTCTCTGGTCAATTCATTTATTCCCATATATTCATCTGTAAGAAATGTAAAACACACACCTCAAGAAACTGGTAGGACTGTTCTCCATACAGTCTGTTGGCCACACTGAGGGCAAATGGAACACCTGGTTTGTTGAGTTCACTCAAAAGTCGTGCAAAGCTACTGTGAACATCATCCTGACAATCCTGGGTTTTCAAACACTGTGGACAAATGACATCTGTGGATTTAAATCAGAATAAAAAATACTGATACATGTTCTGTATGTATGATGAAGTTAATACAGCAAATTAAACTTATTCTTTTTCATGCTAAAATATCAGCCACACAATAGAACATACAGTGGACATCCAGTTAAGATTCAGTTTTACATATTTATTCTGGACACACAGTGGTCTGCAGCATCTACTCAGTGGCCAAAAGTCTACCCTGCAATACTTTAAATGTACCTCTACAAGTGCTACTTTGCTCTGTGATTTTAGTGTTTGAGTCTGTGCATATGAACTGTACCTCTGACATCTGTGTGGCTGTATTGCCTCTGGCCCCCAGCATCACCATAGCCAGAGCTGAAGAGATGCTGAAGGGGGAACAAAATAGGTTTCCACTCTTGTTTTCATCAATCAGCTTTCTGAGCAACACCAGAGAGAAGGTGGTGTTGGCCTTGGACAGAGGAGTTGATGCCATCGTGTCTGCTCAAAGGAAAGGAAGAGAAGGCATTAATTATTACAAACTATCATGATCTTATCCTAGTAGTGCGCTGTGTTTAGTCTCCTTGTGGTGTTAAGTACACTCAAAAGTTTTGTATTTCCACTTTACAGATTTGGCTATCTATATTTCCTGCAGCAAAAATTCAGTCCAAACACAGTGAATTCATTGTAATAGAAGCAGGAGTAGTCTCAGACACAAACTGTACTTACTGATAGTTTCCTTGTGGTCCTCAAATAATCACAAGTCTTTCCACACAGGAAGATGTGTGCCTAAAGCAGCAGTTTATAAAGCTTTCAGCTGATTCCCCTCCCATTAGTTCCTATGATCAGCCAGGAAACCATGTGTTATCAGAGCCAGTAACATCTCTGCCCATACTCCTGTGGGAACAGGTTTTGCATCTCTCTATCTCTCTCTTCTTCAGTTACACACAGTTATGAATCATAGATGCGTGTCTTGCAGTTTATCAAGTTTAATTCTGCTGCATCATCTTCAGTAGCTTAGTGTGATTCTGAAGACAACAGGAGACAGAATGAAAACTTCTCGTGTTCAGTCAGGCATTCTCTCAAAAGTTACAATCTAAGTAATGAAAAGGAAGATTTGTATCCTGTTTTTGCTATGATTGTTGCCTGTGTGCTTGTTTCATTCTAACCATATAGATTTGATGTAGAACACATATCACAATTCTGACCTATACTGATCTCTTGTGAGCCTAAAAAAAAGAAAAAACCTGTAGCATTATCCTTACTATAAAAACTTTACAGTTGGTACAATGCAGTCAGGCAGATAATGTTCTGCTGGCACGCACCAAACCCAGATTCCTCCATCAGACTGCCAGACAGGGAAATGCAATCTATCCCCCCACAGAATGTTTTGACTGCTTCAGAGCTGCCATGCTTTGTGACGTAAGGCTGGCGTGTAGCAATCGTGTTTTATTTAATCTGTTCTTACCTTCATTTTTATCAGTTAGTATGGCCTGCTTAACATTAAAAACAAAAAGAGACTTCACGGTGTTGTGAAGGTGGGTTGCAAAGTGGCAGACATCTCTTTGAACGAACGTAACACCCTGCGATTTGAGGGTTCTAAGCAAGACTCGGTCCATTTTTGCCAAATCGTCTCTCCCTTTGACAACAGAGTATGAGTTGCCTCCATCTGGCCACAGATACAAACTGACATGATGCTGGACCAATAGACTTAAATATTCCTTGGTCACTGCTTCTATTAATGTGTTAAATAAGAGATTGTAGTGCTGTGTTTTTTCTTGTTTCTGTCTAGTGTGTCCTTGGTTATTGCTGGCTGTTATAACAAATTGCCCCTTGTGGATAGTAAAGTTTACCTTGATCTTAACCTTGACCCTTTCATAGTAAAGGTTGTTGAGCCCTGCTGAGGAGACTGGTGTGTAACCCTAACCCTAAGGGCCCTGTCACACCATTATGATTTAACAAACTTATGGCGACGCATCTAAATTCCTCTAAAACGCTGACATACGCAGAACAATGATGTTAAATGGACATATACATAACATATTGCTAACGTACATACTGTAGAACGTAATATCAGCAAATGCTAGCGTTTTGTCGGCATTCACAACTTGAAGTCCATTTATACCACTTCCCTTAAACTCAGTGTAACCAACGTGACCTAATGGGGTTGCAGGTGAAGCCACTCTAATCGGTTAGACCACTAATCAGCAAAATGATAAATATCCCGGTCATACCTGTTACTTCCTGCCCCTGCTTCCTGTTGTCTGTGCACCGCGGATCAGAGCGTTGATCTAGCAGCCCATAGCTCAACAAAAAACTACGCTTAACTGAATGAGACAAAACGGTGAGTTTTGCAATACTTTTTTCCTGATAAAAAACGTTAGAAAGTAGTTCCGTATGGGCCGAACTTTGTGCCATCAGAAACTGAATTTGAATAAGTTATATTTGAATTTGCATTGCTCAGATTGAATCTGAATTGAAACTTGAATAAATGCTTTTTAAAACTGAATTTCAATTAGCCTAATTTGAAATCCAATGTATTGGTTTGAAAATGATCGTCACTAAATTGAAATTGAATTTTATATTTTGAAAATGAATTCATTTGCTTTGAAACTATCATCCTTTAAAAATTTGGCTCTCAAATATTTCAGTTTCGCTTCCCACCATTCAGTTTCAGTTCTACAATTTAATTTCAGTTCTTAAATTCAGTTTTTTGGGACTTACATCCAGGTACTTTGAGAAAGCCACAGAGTAATCAAGCACAGAATGATAGAACTACGTTGTACCAGCAGACCCAGAGGCTGTGTCCCAATTCAGGCGGTACTCCCGTTGCCTAACAACGGTAACGCCGGGAGTGCGAGAGCTTTGATAGCGTGCCTGACAGAGATGGAGGCACAAATCTCACTTTGATTTATTTTATTTTCTGGAGAACACTGATTTGATTAAGCCGTGTTTTTAACATTAGCTAGAAAACAACAGTTATATGATGTAGTGTGACTAAATAGTTTACTTTGACAATATAAATGCAT
>VUQH01074411.1:0-20169 GCA_015106775.1 Etroplus canarensis
AACATGTCCAAAACCATCTCAGCCTTGCCTCTCTGACTTTGTCTCCAAACTTCTCAACTTGTGCTGTCTCTCTGATGTACTCATTTCTAATCCTGTCCATCCTGGTCACTCCCAGCAAAAATCTCATCTTCAATTCTGTCACCTTCATCTCTGCCTCCTGTCTTTTGTCAGTGCCACCATCTCTAAACCATTCATACATATAACCCTCAAAAAATCTTTGTATACCAATTTTTTGAAAACTATGTCAAGGTTATGATTTTTTAATATTTATAACAGCATTATTCCATAATTTAATCCCAAAACAGAACTCATATTCTTTTAATTTCTTTTAGCTTTTTTTTACACCAAAATTACAAAAACCTCTCAAATAATATTTACTCTCCTGCACTAAAAAACAAGTTCTGACTTTTGGAGTGACTTTGATCTTAACCAAATTACACACATTCACAGTCAGAAGAGACTGGACATGCTGAGCAGCAGAAGAGACTAGACATGTTGAGCAGAATGTTCTCTTCTTTCCACTCAATTCTAAACACATTTTTTCAGAGATCCCTGACGCCCCACTGTCTCTGCCAAAACACACACACACGCATATATATATATATCTATATATATCTATATATATACTGCCAGTCAAAAGTTTGAACACACCTTCTCATTTAATGGTTTTTCTTTATTTTCCTGACTATTTACACTGTAGATTCTCACTGAAGCCATCAAAACTATGAATGAACATATATGGAATTATGTAGTAGAAAAAAGTGTGAAATAACTCAAAACATGTTTTATATTTTAGAGTCTTCAAAATAGCCACCCTTTGCTTTGATTACTGCTTTGCACACTCTTGGCATTCCCTCGATGTGCTTCATGAGGTAGTCACCTGAAATGGTTTTCACTTCACAGGTGTGCCTTGTCAGGGTTCATTTGTGGAATTTCTTGCCTTAATGGGGTTGGGACCATCAGTTGTGTTGTGCAGAAGTCAGGTTGGTACACAGCTGGCAGCCCTATCTGACAACTGTTAGAATTCATATTATGGCAAGAACCAATCAGCTAAGTAAAGAGAAATGACAGTCCATCATTATTTCAAGAAATGAAGGTCAGTCAGTCCGGAAAATTGCAAAAACTTTGAATGTGTCCCCAAGTGCAGTTGCAAAAACCATGAAGCACTATGACAAAACTGACTCAAATGAGGACTGCCCCAGGAATCAGACCTGTATGGTCAAATAGCTGCTAAAAAAGCACTACTGAGGAAAAAGCAACAAGCAGAAGATATTTGTTTAGGTCAAGAAAAACAAGGAATGGACATTAGACCAGAGGAAATCTGTGCTTTGGTCTGATGAGTCCAAATTTGAGATCTTTGGTTCCACCTGCTGTGTCTTTGTGCGACACAGAAATGGTGAACGGATGGTCTCTACATGCTTGGATCCCACCATGAAGCGTGGAGGAGGAGGTGTGATGGAGTGGGGGTGCTTTGCTGGTGACATTTTGTGGATTTATTCAAAATGGAAGGCACTCTGACCCAGCATGGCTACCAAAGCACCCTGCAACAACATGCCATTCCAGCCGGTTTGCGTTAGTTGGATCATCATTCTTGTTTTCAACAGGACAATGACCCCAAACACACCTCCAGGCTGTGTAAGGGCTATTTGACCAAGAAGGAGAGTGATGGAGTGCTGCATCAGATGACCTGGCCTCAACAGTCACCTGACCTAAACTCAATCAAGATGGTTTGGGATGAGATGGACTACAAGTGCTCAGCATCTCTGGGAACTTCTTCAAGACTGTTGGAAAACCATTTCAGGTGACTGTCTCATAAAGTTCATCGAGAGAATGCCAAGAGTGTGCAAAGCAGTAATCACAGCAAAGGGTGGCTATTTTGAAGAATCTAAAATATAAAACTTGTTTTGAGTTATTTCACACTTTTTTCTTCACTACATAATTCCATATGTGTTCATTCATAGTTTTGATGGCCTCAGTTAGTATATATATATATATACATACATGTATATATATATATATGCTGTATCAAGACTAAGTGAAGTACTTTCTGAAAGCCTGCTAAAAGAAGTGAATGCAGCACTACGAACAATCATCAAGCTAAGATCCTATGGGATTGCTAGATACAGATGGACAAACCGGTAATGGTAACCGACCGGACATCGTAGTAGTGGACAAGCAGAAGAAGAAGGTAGTAGTGATAGTTGTAGCAATCCCAAGTGGTCATCCTACAAAGGGATAATGACCCAAAACACACACAGCAATATATATAAAGAATAAGCAGTCAGCCAGATTTTTGACTGCAATAGAGTGGCCAGCACAGTCACCATATGGTACAGAAGAAGTCTCCATCAATCCAAACCATCTTCCGGGAGATGCTCCAGGAAGCAAAAGGGGAAATCTCATCAGATTACCTTGAAAAATTGACAGCTAGAATACCTAAGGTCTGCCAGGCTCTAATTACTGCAAAAGCTATTTTTTATGAAGGCAAAGTTTGAAGAACACATTCATCATTTGATATGTTTCCTATTCGGACTAATTTCATGTGTTTTTCCGTGGAAAACAAGAGAATTTCCAGTTGATCCCAAACTTCTGAGCAGTAGTGTTTATATCATGGGCATCACAGTTGGCGACAGACTGAATAAACTGATCAGGAAGCTGTCTCTGTGATTGGCTGCAAACTGGACACTTTTGAAGCTGTGGTGGGGTGAAGGTCACTGAACTAACTGTTAAGCATCACAGATAATCTTGACCAATCTCTGTACCACTTAATGGACAGGCAGCAGAGCACCTTATCTAAGAGACTGATTCAGTTCCACTGCCACAAGGAAAGATACAGGAAATCTTTCATACCACATAAAATAACTCTTTGTAGTACTTTTATTATTACTTAAACTGCTGAAACAAAAGAATTTCCCAAATACTAGTGACATATAATGTATGCATTATTAAAGGGTATAGATCATATACAAATTATTTTTATTCTATTTTACTGAAGTTAAAGTGAGAACAAATTTATGGCCCATTTGTTATGTTTTATATATTGACAAGAATTTCAAAAAAGGGAAATTAGCAATACTTGACAATTGATGCAAACAGTCCAAATCCTTATTATTTCACTCATCTTGGTTTCGGAGAACTCAAGTCTGCAACAGTAAGAATAAAATCATCTGACTAAATGTGAAGAAGTTTGAGAGGCTCACCAACTAAATAAGTAGCAATGAGTCATGCAAATAAATACAAGGTCATAAAGACATCCTGTATTGCAGCTTGCCAGATGATTCACCTAATATGAACTGCATAATGCTTCAGTGAAACTAGACACTAAGAAATTCACAAATATAGACTTTCAGTTTTCTGCTTTGTCTACCTCAATAAATGAATGTAAAAAGAACACACACAACACTTAACTGCATTCAACACTACAGATAAACTGCACTTGTGTAGCATGCTTTAACATTAGTGGCGTTATGAAATACTTTACACTGTTTCACATTTTAACACTTGTGCACACACATGCACAAACAAAGCAAGGCATGGGTTTGCCTTGAGCTACTCTGGGAATCAGCATTTTGCCTAAGAAAACTTCAGCATGTGGAGGCTGGATGAACAAGCCATAGCCAACCCAACAATAATCTATTTAAACTTTTATTTTTGGCACCTGCATAACTAGACCTGTAGAACCTTTGTCTAGTTAAGAAAAGACTGAAAATTTGATTGGATGAAAGTATTATACTCAAATAAGACATTTTAATATGTGTTTTTACAGGCTCCTATTTTTTTAATAATGCCGTACCTCAAATACTTGCTCATCCAGTAGCCGTGTCCCGAACACAGTGACACCCTCTGTGCTGACTATGGCATTGTCCCCTCGCATCAGTTCCAGGGTCTGCACTTTCTGACAATCCAAGTAAAGGGTCACAGTCTTATCCTGCACACTATAGGCTATTCTGTGCCATCTGAAAGAACAAAGTGAGAATTAACACACAGTTCAGCCTTGAAGGGAGGTGTAAACTTTGTCAGCAGAATCAGCATTGTAAAAAGCTGTTCCACACCTCTTGCAAGTTAAGCAGACCTGCGTCTTTTGAGTCTAAGAAACTGTGGAAGATTGATTTCTTGAAGTCTCACAAAATCATAGCATCAAGCACTCAATAATAATGTCATTCCTTTATGAACAGTCAAGGTCAAACAGACACAGTGAGGTATATGAACTAGACTGCAGAAATGTGAGGCCTCACTCAGATGCTAAGGTTTGACAAAGTTATAGAATGCACAGTTAATATACACAATATACATTGCTGGTGGATTGGGTCTATTGAACACACACATCAGCTACACTGTAAATTGTACAAAATCTTATGTAGACGTTTTGACCCTCAAACTACCCACTTTCCATCAGCCAGGTTGACCTTCTTGAAAGTGGGGTACATTTGTGGTGTGGGTTGCCCATGCTGGTCCTCATACAGGAAGACAGGTGACCGACCCACTTCGAGCCCCAGCTGCTGCACCCCCTGGTCATCATACATTGAAAGCAGGAAGACCTGGGAGCCCTCTTTAGCTCGCACTGTAGTCATCAGGGAGAAATTCTCAGGAAATACATTATCTGAAAGGATAGAAGAGAGGAGATGAGAGGAGAGGAGAGAGAGGAGAGAAGAGGAGTTAATAAGTCATACAAGAGAGAACACAACAGGGACCAGACATTTCTATAATATGCAGGCACCCCCCGCTGCAGTGACACCTGAGCAGAGATAATAATGATGAAAAATATTGCCCATGAAAGCAGTCAACCCAAGAGGAGAAGCAAAGGGATTTCAGTCATATTTTCTAAGGTTTTACTGAAGCAGAATATCTCATAAATCTGATACATTTGAGTGATTTCTGATTATTTCTTTTTGGAAATCCTTGGAAATACCTTTCGCTGTATTATACTGAAACGTTATTCTGTATACAGTCTTGTAGGCAAAATAGTCCACTACCAGGGTAGAGATGTTTGGTGGGAACACTGAGCTGGATCTTTTTGATCTTGTAGGCCAAGTCTGTCTCCTCCGAGCCACTCCTGCTGGTGCACAGACCAGCCTCCAAGGACACCCCCTCCATGTTCTCTGACATCTCCAGCACGCGCAGAACATCAACGGAATCAGCTGTGAGTGGAAGGAAAGAGAAAATTAACTTTCTATCCATAGTTCCAAAGCAAGTAAAACAATTTAGTGTTATTTCATTCTCATAGACTGTGGCAAATGATCTCTTTCAACAAGATGGTGTTTACATGTTTTAACTCTGCTGACTTCCTGCTTTCTGTTTATTTCTGTTGTCCTTGCATGAAAAACTGTAAAATTAATGCTTATGCCTGGGCAGAGCTTGTGTTTATGCTTGTCGTTTTAAAACTTAAATTCTGCCAGTGTGACAACACTTTTGTGTCTGGCTCAGTTAAGTGCCGGTTGCCACTGAGCTGAAGGGCAGGGTTTAATGTGGCTGGAAATTTGTTTTAAAGCGTGGAGCCTTCCTGCTTCCCAGGAATCGGAAGAGAGACGCTCCTCTGAGATGTGGTAGCAGGTGGCCAGACTTCTGTGGGTGTTATTATAGGACAGGGGTGGTACAAAGCCTAACCCATAATCCTACTGCAGCACACCTGACAGCTGACACCTGCACACCACTCACCCTGCAGCAGCCAGCAGCAATAGGTCCCCCATCCTGTTTGTCCCAGTTTGAACAGTTCTCTGGTATAAATAAGTTCATCACTGATTCATGCATTCTCATTGCTAAAGCATATTCAAGCAAGACAGCCAGTTGTGTTTTTAACATTCAAAAGCTGTTTTACGGAAGAAGTAAAAAAATTTATGGTAATGGTGTAACTCATTTTTATTCTCAGGAAATTCCACTTGTTTTGGGCATTTTGAAAAGTGCATTTATTATCTAAAATCTGGACAAACAAAAGGGAAAATTACACTATCAAGAGAGCTGCTATCATTCCACTAGAAACTCTTGAAACATACACTGAATTTTATTTATACTTCAAGCTAGAAAAGCAGTCTTATCAGTTAAGATTTTTTTCTTTGTGTAAATTCCAGTTTTACTTATTTGCAATAAGCACAGCAACTCTTGGTCCCATAGATATTAAATTTATCCCAGTATGAAGTCTCTCTCATTATAATGAGCCTGTGCTGTATTTGCAGTATGCTGTTCATGTAATTTTAGATGTTCTGCTGATAAAATGCTGCTATGAGCATTAGCTAGGATCAGAGCTTTGTGTGTAGCCAGTCTCTCACCAGCTGCTAGAGAGAGCCACTCAGCACTTAGCATTCCAGGCATCTGAAATTAGGATCCTAAACCCAAATTGCCTCCTGAAGCTTCTCATACAAAGCTCCCCTTTTATTTTCTTTGTTAATTAAACATGTGGAGTGAGTTTACTATCGTCAAGACAACTCCAAAAGAAAAAAAACAATGCATTACATTTTATGGCATTATTTATTTGCATAGCATACATATTTTATTTAAATCATCTTTGAAAGTTCATCCTCTCAATAAGTTAGCATGGCAACAGGGCTGTAAAGCTAGTAGCCAAGCTTCAACAACGTAAAACTTAAACTACAGATCTAAAGGTATTTAAGACCTCAAGGATTAAACTCTACATTAATAAACAGCAATAAGTGTGTTTTGTAAACTAAGTAGTTATAAAAGTTCCTATTTCTAATAACAGAACATATGTTATTTCTATGAACTATATTCCAATAATTGTTTCCTCCCCCCACACAGATAATTTTCAAATCTGCTCTATTCATCATGACAGAAGACCAAGAACTAAATGTCAAGGTTTTAAGGTATGACCTTAAAACTAAAAAAGTGGGTCACCGACACTTAAAACAAGAATGTTTCTGGCTGCACATTTTTTGAGAGAATGGTTTTCAGTTTCTCCTATCTTTAAGAAGGCAATGTTTGTTTGTTTTTTATTTTCTAATTATTCTCTATTTTTTCAGAGTGCAATGTGTTAAGAGTTTTATTCAAACAGGTTTTCTTAACATTGTAACACCACCATCAGCAAAAATATATGTGACTGCTGCAGACAATCTGTTTTTTCTGACTGGAATGCAAACTGACAACCTTCAGCTTGAAAGGCAATGACAGTGTTAATGTATTACACATTATATTACATATTACTCTTTACTTTTTCAGAAAATACATCATAATACATTATTTTGCTCACTTTCTCCCTGCACAAATACATTTGTAGTAATATTTGTTACATTATTCCATTATATCACACAGTGTTCCCCATAGTGTAGATGTTCACACATTCGCCTTACAAGCAAAAGGTCCCTGGTTCAATTCCAGGTGGGGACACAAGTCCCTCTAACCATGGAGGGTTGCGTCAGAAAGGGCATCCAGCATAACCTCTGCCAAATTACCAATGCAGATTAATCTGCTGAGGTGACCCCTTGAGGAGAATACGACGGAGCAGGCGAAGGTGCACACACTTCATTACATCACACAGTTTCACTCCCCCCCAGCCTTGGGCACTAACAAAAAGCATTTGATTGCACTGAATAATAATAACTTTATTTCCATAGCACTTTTTGAAATATAGAATTATAAAGTGCTTCACAGTTTGTATAAACCATAAAGAAGAGTACATAAACCCAACAGCCAAACATATGGTTTTACATTCGTTCATACATGCATACTTCCATATACGCATTTGGGTTAAATTATAGTTAGAAACAATCGCAAAAGATTAAGGAAGTGTGAACCTATTAAAAGAAGTTTTCAGCAGCTGTTTCAAACAAACCACTGATTCATCAACCTGATAGGCTGAGGAAGGCTTTTCCAGAGTTTAGGTGCTATAACCTGAAAAGCGTGGTCACCTCTGGAAAAAAAATAAAAGTGTGGAAAAGACCCTGATCATATGACTGGAGAGGCTGAATGCTGGAATATGGTCTCAGCAGGTCCACTGTACATGGTGAAGCCTGGCCATGTAATTAATAGAACTGTAAAATGAATACTGAATCTCACTGGAAGCAGCCTAGCTGCTGCGTTCTAGACTAATTCAAGATTAACTAGGGAGGACTGAGAAATGTACATGAAAAGTGATTTACAATAATCAGAATCAGAATAATTTTTAATCCAAGGGGGATCAAGACTGGAGAAAATTAAAGTGTGTACAGATAGTTCCAAGTTATTGGCTAGATAGATAGATAAAAGAAACAAGACTGGATGGGTATAGAAATGTGAGATTCTAAAGTCAAATGCTGGTCAAAAATGATACCAAGATTCTTAGCAGATTATTTTAAATTAATGACCATGGGGCTGATGTAATGACTGATCTCGTTAGAGAAGCTATCAGGTCTGAACCTGATTACCTCAGTTTTGTCAGGGTTGAGATGAAGGAAATTTGAAGACATTTAATTAGTAATAGCACCGAAACATTTATTGAGGTAGGAGAGGCTGTTGAGGTTATTTGGCTTAACGGAAAAGTATAGCGGTCTATCATCAGCATTGCAATGGAAGAGCTGCCTTTAAAGCAGTTAACTAGAGGGCCCAGGGGTAAATTGGTCCAAGAACTGAACCTTGAGGGAACACACAGAGAAGAGGAGCAGATGAAGACATATAGCTATTAATATGAATTCTGAACTGTCTGTCAAGTAAGTATGATGAAAGCCATTTGAGAGCAATGCCAGAGATGCCAACCTACATAAATAATCTGTCAATAAGAAAAACATAATTAAAGTTGTCAAAGGCTGCAGATAAGTCAAAGAGAATTAGCACATGTTCTGAACTGTGACTTTATCACTTGAAATAATTCATCTTTGATAATGATGCCTAGTGACAGACCTTTTGATTGCAGAGCAAGAAGAAGCCCCATTAGTGAGACCACCACTCATCCAAATGATCTCAAGCTCTGCAATGCACTTGCACAAGTCTCCAGCAGTATACCTGGTGAGCTGAAGTAGATCACATGAACGGTTTCTGACACAGACAATGAACAGACAGACAGAGAAGAAAGAATTACCCAGATTCTTTGAGTTATTAGTGAAATGTGGTTGATAAAGCATCACACAGATTGAGCATAATGGTTAAATTCACTACCAAAATTAAGTATATCTTTGAAAGCCTTTATAGAAGCAAAAGACACGATATTCCAGAGTCCCTTTTGTTCTCGTCCCTAAATCTTCATTAAACAGGTAAGCATTTGCATTTTTGTCTTTATTTTTAGCAAATTTACTTTGCACTCTACATCATGTCTGAGTCCTAATGCTTAATGTTTGTATTTCACTAAACTGGTAGGAGGTTCTCTGTCTTTGTCTGATCCCAAGCGAGCCAGTCTTCATAGCTCTGGTGTGACCTTGTTTAAATCCTGACTGCAAATCAATTTCCTTTGCAAAAGAATGCTCCAGTCCAGTACACACACACACACACACACACATTTTCTCTTTCTGAGGAAGAGAAGTCTTAAGGCATTAAAGTTTGGAACAGCCTGAGCAATGTTCTAAACTAAAGCCTTGTGCTTTTAATTATACAGGATTTTTGACATTCTGTCAGAACAGCACCTGACAAGATGGTCTAAATGCAAGCTAACATAATTTAATTTTGAGATTTTTTAATTACCATCCATAGATGAAATTACCAGTGCAACACTTGAATAACATAGCTAAGATTTTGTCTAAATCATTATGAGTTTTAAAGCTGATGCCCAGTTCCTAATATTTTTTAAGTAAGGGCTGACAGAAAATTGTTGACCTCTGACTCTCACAAGATAACATAGAACAGTGCAAATGCACAAGAATACCACAGGGAAAAATCCAAGACAAGCAGCAGAAAGTACTTCAAAAAAAATCTCTCATCTTAATGGACTACACTAACAAAAACTAAAGAAAAAAGACTATGTTGGTTCCGTTTGGGAAGTTGACCCAGAGGACTGAAGAAATAATCCCAAATAGCAGTTGGAACAACAGTGAGAACAAGTCAGATAAAAGAATGACTATCCTTATTTCAACTCACACCTTACCTGACACAGAGGAAGAACTAAGAGTAGTGGAAGATTGCCAAATGAAGTCTGGATCAGTGAAAGAATGTAATCTTTTCCCTGATTTGGATTTACTTATGTCACCTTTAGCTGTGTGAGTTCTTGCTTCCTCCTTACCTATCCCGCAGCGCTGACTGTCTGAGCAGGTTTTGCTTGCATCTCATTAAGCACTGCAGTAACAGTGCCCTTACCTCACCCTTCAAATTATGTTAATTCTAGTAAAACTTGGGAAGAGTTGATGAGCATAAAAGAGAACATCTGGTATGGGCTACTGATAAAAAAAAAATGGTGCCCAGCATTTGGCTGAATATGTTGTGAAATAGCATCAGAAAATCTCAAAGGACTGATGACTCAGGATGTTTTCCAATCAAGCTAAAAGGTCAGATTGTTTGGAAAGGAACTGAAATGTCCTGCAATTTCACAGACATCAGGCATTTCTGTGAGAACACTCACAGCTAATACGCACTGAACAGCACATGAGGGGTACATAATTATTAATTGAAACACATAGAATTGAAAGCCATAAAACATCTGTCAATCTTGTTTTTGGTTTTTTTTTTCTTTTGCTTGATCTTGAGCCATGTCTGCCCAGTAACAGTGACAGGCACAGTCTTTCTCACAGTAAAGAGCTGAGCACTTCAACTCAGAGATCCCATGGAAATGTGGCCAAACAATCTACATCTTTCTGTGTATCTTCTCTGGCTGTGTAACACTTGACACAGTCTCTCCATCGCCTGCAGTCATACAACTTAGCACCATTTCAGTCATACATAGACATAATGTGTTCTCTATGTTTCTAAAGCAAATGTCTCTGAAGACATTCTTCATGACTCACACCACCTACACTCCCAGCCCTCCCTGAAAATACCCCTCTCACACACACACAGTACTACACTGTCAAAAACTATTGAATCCCAGAGCTGGGAACTTTTAAAAAGAAATGAAGCCAAAAAGGAATCTCAACAATAAGAACTTTCCATAGTATCTTGGACCACACCCTGAGATAAGTGGAGGAAAAGAACATTTAAACTTTGAATTGCTGTTCAGAGATGTGCATACAGCCTCTAATAAATAAGATGGCCATGCCCATCAATCAGAAATGCAAAGTGAATATATTATCCTTTTCTTTGTTTATCTAAAAAGACCTCTGAAATATGTTTACTGAAAATCTACTCACAAAGCTGTAAAAGACTGAGTAATAATGAAAATGAAGACAGACCCAGTGGCTGAATAAATCCAGACAAATTTTCTCCCATGGCCCTATGAAGAATAGCCTGTAATCTAATTAGGACTGGGTGTGACCTTTTGTCTGGGTCATAATTGTGTGTGGACAAGAACACTATGAGCTGAGGAGCACTAATGCTGTAGAGACATGCACAGACACAAAAGAACAATGCACTTTCTTTCTACACTTTTTGAAGTGAGTATGGCACATTGTATACTGCGAGGGGAGGTTGCTGCCTTTGAAGAGTTTTGTTTCCATAAGCTTTGTGCTTGATTTGTAGCAATGTGTAGGTAGGTTTTGGCCCCAACTTTATGCCCATGTCCCTTATTCATTTTCATTGATATATTTTTATTTGGACTCATGACCTGTCCAGGACGTACCCTGCCACTTGCCCCATGACACCTGGAATAGGCTCCAGCCCCCATAAATTGGATAAGTGGAAGAAAATGGATGGCTGTATAGATGGCATATTTGTAATAGCAGTATGGTGGTGCAATGGTTAACGCTGTTGCCTCACAGCAAGAGAGACTAAGTTTGAATCCCCCAGCTAGCTAGCTTGGGCCCTTCTGTGTGGAGTTTGCATCTTCTCTCCCCATGCTTGTGTGGGTTCTCTTTGGGTACTTGGGCTTCCTCCCACAGTCCAAAGACATTCAAGGAGTTTAGGTTAATTAGAGATTCTAAATTGCCTGTAGGTGTGAATGGCTGTTTGTCTCTCTGCGCTGGCCCTGTGATGGAGTGGTGAGCTGTCTAGGGTGTACCCTGCCTCTCACCCTATGACAGCTAGGATGAGCTCCAGCCCCCTTGCGACCCTGAACCAGATAAGCAGAAGAAAATTCCTGAATGAAGCGTTGTGACGTGAATGAAGTGTTTGTAATTTCACATGATGCACTATCTTTATCAGATGTATAAACCTATAACATTAACCTGCAGTGCTAACTAAGTTTTTTTTTTTCTCGCAGCACGTGACTCTATCTAGACAAGTGTGTGTCTATTATCATGGCAAAATAATGTCCTAGAGACACCTACAGTGGCTGGAACTACCGAAAAAGGCATTTTTTTTAGCAGGAACTATTATGCCTGCCTGTCTGTCTGTCTATTTATGGATAGACTGTGTAATTGTGATGGATGTGGTCTGAGAATTGATTGGCACTGCAGCTTGTGTGAAGCTTAGGTCAAAGCATTAGTTAGTCTTTAAGTCTGCAGTAACGAGGCAGAGATCTTTATCATACCGAATGTGTTGTGTTTATGGGTCTGCTTTCAGTTAACACTGACAGTTTAAGAGCAAGTCAAGTCAGCAGTTGTGCAGATGACTGCTGGGAATAGTTTTAAAACACATTTGGTAAGGCAATAATTTAGGAAGTCCTATTAATAGTCATAAGAGACAATGAAATCAAGGATGTCAGTGGCCAGTGGCCTGTTATTATATATCAAGTCCTGTTTTTTAAAACATGTATCTTCTATGTGCTCTCCTCACACTAAAACATAAACAAAATGTTGTTAACATGCAATAGTCTTTCTGTGGATTATATAGGTGTCTCAAGTTTGCACTGAAAATAATGCAAATAGGTGAATGAAAACAAATATTTAAAAAAAAAAACAATACAATGAACAATCAAGTTCATTGTATTGTTCATTGTAATGTAGGTCAGTGGGCATGTCTGGTTGTTAAAGCTAATGTCCAAATCAGTTATACTTTTGGTGTTGACACAGAAGAATTGTGGTGGCATCTGGTTACACTTTTTGGTCCAATTCACATGAGTACTACATTCTTCAATCTCCACAGTTTGTTCTGCTAGTGTTTGCACACAGCACGACAGGCCAGCAGGCCAAAAACTGTTTGGTCCGTTGAGAAAACACCTGCCCCTCAAGGCCCATACCCGGACAGACACTACACACAAATATACACAGAAACACAAACATTTTTACTACTGCGCTTGTCAGGACCTTTCTTTGACTGCAGTGAATTCATCCTCTAATATTCTCTACTTAACCTAGTCTGACCCAATCTCTAATAACCTAATGACTAAACATGTTTAAGAGCTAGGTGGTAAATTTGTAAGGTATCAAACCACTACAAATAAGTGCAAAAATGTGGTTTGTTATGAACATCTGCATTTGCGGGATACATGCCTCAGGCGCACAGAATTACCGAGATACAAACATTCAGTTTTATTTATATGGCGCCAATTCACAACAACTGTTATCTTTAGGCAATTTACATTACAAGATAAGAACTTACATTTTAATAAAGTAAAACCCAATGATTCCCATCAGCAAGCCCTAGGCAAAGTAGTGAGAAAAAACATGCACATCTATGCATACAAAGCCCATTTAATTTTAAAGCCCAAACTGTCATTTAAATTCTGAAACATAATATTGAGGCAGCTTTTAGTGAGTACAACCAGAGTTTCCAAAATCAAAGCATAACGCTAAATCTTACATAACATATTTGCAAACCATGTGTAATACAAGTATAGACATGATCATTTTGCTTTTGCTTCAGAGAATCAAAGTAGAACTCAGAAGCTGAGCTCACTAGTGCATGTGATGGGTGACTTTGAAATAACTTTTTTGCACCTCAGAAACATGGATAATGAGGCAGATGACATGTAAGGAAACACTGCAAAGAAGTAAATTCCTCTGATGTCTCATTGCAATTCCACAGGAAGCATCTCCAACTAGTCCCTCAGAAATCTGCTTGGAGCATCCAGTGATAAGCAACTCATAGCCATAGAAGCCTGAGGGAAAAGGAGTTTCTGGAAACCAGATGTCAGATGAATACTATAGATTGAAGTTTGGCACTATAAAGTATATAGGCATCATTTCTAAAGATTAAAAGCTTGGGGGGATTCCAAACAGTCTTCTTCATCAAAATGTCTGAGAAGCAATTTGATGTGATACTTGCACTATCAGCAAGTAGAGACAGACATCAGCATATCTGATACTTCTCATGTTTAATAATTCAATTAGCACAGTACAAACTCACTTCGCAGAAAGACACTAGAGCTGTATTTCCTCTTTTCCTATTCTCTGTGCCGATGAATTCAGCTGCCTTTTTCATTTGTTTTCATTTGCCACTAATTTGTTCCTGGATCAAAGGCGAACAAGGTTTGCTGCCATCCTTTGGGAGTCTGGTGAAGGATCGGCAAGAAAACTGAATCAAACAGAACACAGTGAGAGGGCTGTATGCACAATTTACTCCATATCACAAGAAAAAGCAGGAGGAGTGTGATGATGTAAATGATGTGATAAGGCATATAAAATAAAAACAAACATCCTCTATTCCCAGACTTTGAACAGAGAAGAAAAAGAAAGAAAACAAAACTTAACAAAAATGTGTCAAGGCAAAAGAACAGAGGATCTGAACTGAAGCTAACTGTGCACATGTCCAAGAACATCTCACTTCCTGTCAGCAAACATGACTACAAAGTACTCTCTCATCTCTCGAACACACACAGAAAGCATATGGGAAAACATTCTTGCGCTGAAGTACACACATACACACACACATTCTTGAATTCACAGATTCAAGACACAAACACATTATAAACCACATGTGCATTTCTAAGACTGCCATATCTGTACCACCATATGTCCTGTGCACTTTTTAATCATCTGAGGCTCTCACTTCACAGGCCCTCATTAGAGAGCAGTGGACACCGCAGCCACTGTGCCACTTGAATGTGATTAGGTCCATTGGCTCAAGTCCTCCTCTTTTCATTTTGTTTGAGCCAACAAATTCCCCAAAAATTCCTGCCAGGCTTAAAGTAGGTGCATTCTGAAAGCCATGAGTGCTTCTGATAACCACAAAGTTAAAGCCTACTCTTAAGGCATCCTGCTCCATCAGGGGATCTGCTGACTGCAACGTTTGCAAGCAGTAATCCACGTTAGCTGAAGTTCTGGAGGTCTGTGTGGGTGACAAACAGCAGTGGGCCAAATGACCTATAGTATGCATGCACAAGCTGGTAGTTACTGTCCATCTCAGCAACGAGGAAGTCTTAAAATGGCTGCATCACTGTCTGAAAATGTTTTGTAAGTGCAGTAAATGTGATGGCCTGGACACTGCAATGGACAGATACAGCTGTCTGACAATGACCAGAGGTCCTCTGTTTGCGGGTGGATAACTGGAAAACTGGCCCCAATCATTCCACTCCAGCATAGTGTAAGTGGGTCATATAAGTCACTGTGTGAAATAAGATCTGAGATAGAAGTCTGCAGCAAAATATGTCGCATATTTATGTGCGCCAGAATCACTAAGGCAGCAGTTCTTAGTAATAAGCGCTTTAATTTAAGACCTACGTGAGCACATTAAACAGATCCATGACAAGAATTTTAATCTACTCGATTCTCTCAGTGTTCAGTCATTCACAAGCCAACTTGAAACCACATTTCACAGTAAACCAACGCCGGTCACACGCACACGCAAACATGACATCACACATCTCCTTAGATGGCTGACCTACGCCACACCTGATGCAGGTTGGACATACTCCAGGTCAAACCTTGGCAATGTTTGAAATGCAACAAGACAACAGGAGAAGCTGAGTCAGTTAAAATGCACTCGTTGTACAGCGAGGCGAATCATTCATATGTACGTACATGCAAGAACGGGTTATATTGCAGTCATCTGCACACTTCTGAAACATTCCGACACCTTCTGAAAAGCCATTTGAGCCAGCTTACAGGTTCAATTCCAGCCTGAAGCGACTCCGTATAGAGCAAGTAGTATCAAGTAGCGTCAACAAAACATTTGCCCAGATTCAAATGAGTCTGACACGACAGGATTCTGAGAGACTCCTGGAATACTGTGTGCAGATATGTTCTAATAACTATGTGCTGGCTGGAGGCCAAATGACCAGTGAAAGTGATTTTAAAAAAAAGTGCTTTAGGTTTTGGATGTCTATATTGTGCATCATATCTGCAGGGCTCCAGGGAGATACTTTACCCGCTTGTGCCATCGTTACGTGGAGTAGAATAAACAGAAACAGTGGTATTCTCCTGGTCCTTATTAAATGGTCCATCTCTGTTTCCGCACCCAGAACTTTAAACTGCAGAAGTTGTGTATGCTGGAACTAGGCAGCCATGGGCGGAGTAAAGAAGCCAGTAGGTAGCTCCACTCGCTTGAATGTTGGAGAAGTTTTATTGTGGTGGCTCCTCTAAGCTTCGCTCCGTCTCTCTCATTCAATTTCTCCCTCTCACCATCACTCCCTCCCTCTGTTCCCCTCTCCCCGCCTCGTCCCTCCCACAGGACCGGGTCCTCAGACGCATGGATGAGCGGTACGCCTCCAGGGGACTCCATCATAAATCACGTTTATTACTCGAGTAATTTGTCATTTCCCACTTCTTAGAGGTTGTCATTACCCACAGATGGGGTGTAGAGTACAACACTTTTACCTGGTAGTCTGTCAGTATATTGATTTTCGAGAAGGGGACACTTGAGTCTAGGATACAAAATAAAAGATTGCTCAGTGGCAAATCTGTGGGCTTAAAATTTTTTTTAAATTTTTACACTCACAATGCTTGTGCTCATGCGGATGCTAATGTGGAAAACTGTATCTAATACATAATTTCATGCTTGCTATATGGCCAAGACATTCACAGTTATTCACAGGCTGAAGCTTGAACACTGTTAGGCTGGAGGCTGAAACACCTCATTTGCTTCCTGCTGACAGTTTGATCAATTCAGGTGGGAGGGGGCACACCTGTCTAAAAACATTGCTTAAAATGAAATTCGTTGTTGCAAGTAGTTACTTTGTCTTTTTTTTATGTTGATGTACAAGAACTTGGCAGGATGAGTCTGCCAAAGCCCAGTGTGAGCCTTTTAGATTAATGAAAGTGGGCAAAGAAACAGCCCTAACTTTAATTTTAGTGACGGTTGCACAATGCAAACGTCTCTAATTTAGTCAGGTCCACCAGAAAATAGCAATGGTCTATTTACAAAAAAATCAGAAACATCCTAAACAAATATTTTTAAAAAGTTGCATTTAAAATTTTCTGTATTTTTGGAAAAAATATTATTAAATATAATATCAAAACATCTCTTAAAAAGTATGTGTGTACCTTTGTGCTACTTGCTTGTATTCTCCACCAAGGGGTCGCCACATTGGATAACTATCAAGAAGTAAATTCTCTTTTACTAGGAACACTGCTGACAGAAATGGGAATAAACATCACCCGTGGTTTCACAGGCAATGTGCATGTGACATCTTTCCAGATCAGCTGAGCTCAGACCTAAAGTATAATGATGATCACTTCTGGGAGCTGAATATATTCTGCCAAAAAATTAATGAATTCTATAACAACTGCATTCAGTTGAGACATGCTCTCAGATAAGACTTGTGAAGATCTTGTCTAATTGGAAAATTACCAAAGATAATACTCTTAGAATCCAAGCTACAGAGGGCTTTTGTAAAATAAATGGGAGATGATATCCCAGAGAATATTACAGAGAAAATGAGCCAAGCCATAATATCTCAAGGGAAAAGGGTCTCTAACCACAGAAAGACGAAGAAGCATATACTTTAAACGCCACAATGCAATCTTTTTCCATTGGTGCTTTTCCATATTATCTCAATCCGAACCGTAGACTAAGCCACAAATTATTAGACATCATTGACCCAGGGAAAGTTACAGAATGCCTTTTTCTTTATGGCTAAACAAATAATTTTAAACTGTTATATTCAGCAAAATTTAACAACTTTCTATTAAATTCTTCAACATACTGAACCCTTTAGGAATATGAAATATAAGAGATCTATTTCCCCGAACTACAACAGTGTAAATTGTGGATTCATGTGTGGGTCTGATTAGAAAGATCACAGAAAGTAATGAGAGATTGGAGAAGGGTTGAGAGGAACAGATGACTGGACATATTGAAGTTGGTCTTGTAGGTAAACACCGGTTTCCCTGACCTCTCGCCATCTCCCTTCTCAATACCAGCTCAGCTACCCTGAGTCAGGGCCACATTCCTGGCAGCTTTTAGCAGATAGGTACTAAGAGTCCAATGAGTAGTCTGAACTTTGGGTGAGAAATATTTCTAGAGTGTGTGATTTATTCTTTTATCCTGCACAACTTAAAAGTGTACAGCAACACATACATGCACAAAGCAACAAAGAGGTCTACAGTTACTCCTTTCTTTAAAAACAAAATCCATGAATCCATGACATTAAGTACACCCAGACTGTAGTTTTATCACATGAAGTGCACCAAACAGGCACTCATTGCCCCTGGGACATAAACATACATTTATCATATTATGTGTCTGTGACAAGCAAGAAATTCCAGTTAAAATTAGGTTGATCCTTTAGTCTCATGTCAGCATTTTGTCATGTTTTATACATCAAGAAGATTTCATAAATCAGAAGTAAATAGATGATCCTTTTCAAGCTGATTTACAGTAAACACACAGATGTTGATTAACAATTCCTAATTCACTTAATCTTTCCATCTTGATAATCATTCAGCAGAAACCAATAGAGCCATATTACTTTCCTCACATTACAAATCATGTGGAAACTCCAAGATGCTAATTTATCCTCCATGTGGTTTGACATGCATTTATGGATTTAAGTGCTTAGGAGCAAATGAAGCAAAAGAAATTAAGTTTGGCAGAAAATGAAGATGAAAAAATTAAGAAAGTAATTTTTAAATTCTTAATTCCAAAGAGTGATTTAATTATAATAACAGTATTGGATTGTGATGTTTATACTTAGCATGCAACATTCTGTTACAAACTGAAAGTATTATGTGTCCTTTCCATCCATTTATCCAATTCAGGGTTGCATGGGGAGGCCAGGGCTGGAGCCTATCTCAGTTGTCATGGGGTGAGAGGTAGGGAGAGGACAGTGCTAACTGCTGCACTACCATACCACCTATATTACCATATCACTAAGAAGGTGAATGTGAGGTAATCACTCATTACTTTCTATTTTAGACCCTTCTGCAAAACCCCAATAGTCCACAAGAGGAGTATGTACACTTAGTATTGAAGGCTCAAACAAAGACTTTCAGTAAAATCTGCCCTCTCCTTGTGATAAAGAACATGCCAGAACAGGACAAGAGGCCAACAATCAAGAAAAAATACGAGAGTTTTCTGAAGGAAGAGGCAACTGACTCTTCACATGTGCCAAAATTTGAGTCATGATCAAAAATATTTTCAAAGTATTTTTTAGCATGCAGTCATGAAATAGCTTCCTACCAATCATATCACATTTTACAGCATCAGTTCCTTATGGGCTTTCCGCGTCATTCATTACAGAACGTGCGAAAACATTGTTATTCATTTGTGCCAGTGCGATATAGTTGTTTTGTTTTATTTTGGCCAATATGTTTATTGTCTTTTTCAAAGTTTTTTCACAAACACATAACATATACACATTACACACACAAACTGCATACCCTTGCATCATTTTTCAATTCAGATAAATGTAATGAAATTTGATTAATTAACAAATTATGAAGGAAAATAATTTAAAATAAATAAATAAATAAATAAATAAAAATAAAAAATAAATAAAAATTAAAAAATAAAAATAAAAATAAATGAATAAATAAAATAAAATAATTAATTAAAAAAATTAAATTAAATTTAAAAAAGGGGGGAAGAAAGAAAGAAAGAAAATGGGGGCTACATTTTACAGCATTTGCAAATCATTTCAGAAAAATCTAGCACTTTCATTCATCATAATATTTATATATGGTTCCCAGAGTTTATCAAAGTCTTTTCATTTGCCCTTGGCAATGTATGTTAATCTTTCCAGTCCAATGCATTCAGAAAGTTCCTTCATCCAAATCTTCATTGTAGGAGCATCCATACTCTTCCAGCATAGTGCAATAGCTCTCCTGGCTTGAAGAAGTCCGAAGTCCAAAACTGCATACTGTTTCTGTGTTTGTAGAAAGTTCTTTGAGTATATTCCAAGCACACATAGTT
>VUQH01074422.1:0-12969 GCA_015106775.1 Etroplus canarensis
CTTGGTTAGAAGATCATTGTTAAATCTGCAACCCCACACTAGTGCGTCACAGTGGTTACTTACATAGCAGAGATGCCCCAGTGGCTGCCTGCCTTCTGTCCAGCTGAGTCATACAGTGATAGGCCTATAAGTGAGACAGTGGGGGCAATAGTTAAGGGGCCAATGAAGCGCATGAGGAAGCCGATGAGGCCAGAGAAACCAACCAGGATCTGAACGAGTGAGGCCACCATGACAGAGCCCTGCAGCTGTGGACAGTAACACAGTAACCAAGAACATTAGCATTGTCACTGTGCTTTCTTTGGCTGAGTGATAATAAATACGACTAGTTACTTCCTGGAATGCAGACCACAGGTACTCACTGAATAAACCATGAGCTCCACAGAAGTTACTATTGCATTTTTGTTAGCTTGCTTTTATCAGAAGCTTTGGATACAGAGTTTGTGTTGGCTCACTGTTCTCAGACGGGTCTGCCACACTTCTATGAAGACAGGTGAGGAGGTATTGACCAGACTGGCATTCTGGGTCCAAGCTGGGCACTCATACTCTGGCATGGCCAGCAAAGCCATGGCAGGGGTCACCAAGGCAAACGTACCTCCCTGTAGGATGGGAAGCCTACAAGTGTGATATAAACAGAAATAACTCTTGGCTTTTTAGTGAACTAACTATTTCAGTCACCTTGCAAGTCTTGCAAATGAAACCTTTACTGTATTTTTTAGTAAATTTTATAATTAATTTCTGGCTTGAGAAATGTGATTGACCTTTAACATTTTTAAAATCACCTTTATGATGAAAAATCACATTGCCTACTAATTCAGATCATTTCTGAATTAGTAGGCTATGTCATTTTTTAACATAAAGGATCTATATCATTATAATTGAAATCTCCACAAAAAGTATTAGAATTTTACTGAATTAAAAAAGGTATCCAGGCTAGGTCTAACTAGCTGTCTGAACAGATTTCATGTGTCTAGCAGGATGTTAAGAACTGGAATAACCTAGCAGCACAACTATCACCTGACTCCAAAGATGACCTGCAGAAGGGTGCACAGGCCAGAGAAGAAGAACATGTTGTTAATGAGTCGACTCTGGGTCAGGCTGTCATGCTGCAGACACAGGCCCTCCGAGAGAATGAGAGGGATGGAGATCGTCCCACCAAATGCTGCAAGGTAATGCTATAGAGGAGAGTGAAAGTGATAAGAATGAAAAATTAAATACACTGATTACACTGCTATCAACATTACTGACACTGGGAGAGCAAAAAGGCATATAAGGCATCCATGTCTCTTCCACTGACAGTAAGATGTCCTTTTCTAGGTTTATACACAACAAAATGAATTGTATTTAAAAATGATGATGATTATGATGATGATGATGCTATGCCTAATTTTGAAATATCAGAATGATGTTTATAGTCAGATCCATAATTATTTGGCCAATGCATTTTATCTCTGTACATTTTCAGAGGCTCAAAAGTATTGGGACAAGCTAGCATAATTTTAAATATAAGGATTGCTTTTAGTACTTTGATGAAACAATCCAAGTACTAAAGCCTAGAACCCAATGACATCACCAAATGCTGTTTCTTTATCAGTCCTTTACTGCACCTGCCTTCAGTTGCTGAAAGTTTGTTGGTCTCTCTGTCTTCAGTTTTCTCTTCAGTATCTGTAAAGCGTGCTCTGTTAGGTTGACATTAGATTACTGACTTGACCATTTAAGAATATCCAACTTCTGCCTTGAGAAACTCTTGCAGTATGCTTTTGCAGTATGCTTTGGATCAATATACATTTGCACTGTGAAGTCCCATCCAATCAGTTTTGAAGCATTTGGCTGAATCTGAGCAGAGAGTATAGCCCTGTGCACTTCAGAATTCATCCTGCTACTTCTATCAGCAGTCACACCATCAGTAACAGTAGTGACCCAGTTCTATGGACAGCCGTACGTACATGCCATAAACATGTCTGACAGATGTTGCAGTATTCTTGAGCTCATGAGCAGTTCATTTCCTTATCCTTACTTTTCTCTTCCCATCATTCTGGTACAAGTTACCAACTGAACATTTTTAAACAGGCACTTTTAGATGTTTTCTAGTAAACTCTAATCTGACTGTTATTGAGTGCAAATAATGGTATGCACCTTGTTATAAGGCTTCACTGTCTCTTCACTGACTTTCCCAATGATTCACCTACCTCCTTGAGAGTGTTCTTGACTTGGCTAGATGTTGTAAATGGTTTTTAATAACCAAGGAAAAAAATATTGGCACTTTAGTTATCTTCCATGATATTTCAGGCCATTCGGTGTTGCAGAGCCGCACTGGCCTGATAATGGCCTCTTTTGTCTGTATCAACATTTCTTTTGAGCTCATATTGCAAGATTTAGTGAACAGGTAAGTTCAGCGCTTGGAATCACCTTCAGAGCTTCATCAGCTGCTGCTATTTGTTATGGAATATGGAGGGAACAGGCCTCAGCTGGAGATGAAATTGCTTCTGAGTCAATTTTCCCATTACTATGAAGCCTCTGAAACAGGGGGACTACAGTATGTATGAATTTGGCTGTTTATCCTAAAATGTTAATGTGATACTTTAATTAGCAATTTGCAACAAGCAATTCTAGCCCTGGGATTAGTATTCTGATTCTGATTATTAAAACCATTGAATTAAAGCTAACAGTCTGCATTTTAATCTCATCTTGACTGTTTGATTTAGAAGTCACTGCGGTCGTGTTCTGAGACAAGGTTTTGGAAAAAGTATCACTGTCCAAATACACATGTACCTTACTATAAATGAGAGCTCCAGATAAAACATGGTTAAAAATACAACAATGGATACTTACCATATTCCAGATTACACCCACCTGAATGACCAAGAAAATACAAAAGTACCTGGGAGGAACATCAGTCACACAGTAGGTTGGTTTATTTCTTCTGCTACTGAATCTTTCCCACAAATTTTACCTGCCTGTCCTTTGAGTTGATCGTTGATTTGCTCACAGACAAACAACAAGACTAAAAACTGATGAGTCACAGGAGATGAAAAATTACTGACCTTATATAAGTTCACCAACAGTTTTTTAACAAATACGCAACAGAGTGCAAATGAAGACATTCCAATATAATGACTGGCATTCATCTGCTTTTTATGATTATTAATCATTTACAATTCATTCATGCATTTAACATTGTATTATTGGAACATTTGAGTTTTTTGTACTTTCAGGTAAGTAGATGTCACAGACTGCAGATTAATATCGTGAGAACTTATTTTTCTTTGATGGTTTAATGTCTGTTCAAATCCAAATATCTCTCCTTTGTGTCGTGTGTGCCCTGAACTGTAGTAAGCCCAAGTAAAACTCTTCAAAAGTTGCAGAACTATAAAAATGTGAATCCCACTGGGTTAATTAGAACAAAATGAAGCTACACATTAACTGCCTTCTAAACTGTAAAGTTAGAAGGAGTGTGAAAATTTACAGGTGCCTTGTAAAACTGATTTTATTTATAAAGAGTGCTTAAAGATGCCAGCATTGCTATGTTGTATATGAATGAGTTATTGTACTTACATTGAATTCACGACTACAGAGTCCACTGTTTTCCTTCCCTGAAGCCATTGTAAATCCAAACTAGCAGAGCTTCTAACAAGTGTTGAAAAGAATGTAAATACAATAAAGCACAAGCAAGCATATTATGTTCGAAAGAGCCAAAGGTGGACAGAGGCTGTGAAAGTGTTTCATTGGCAGTGGCTGTTTTTTCAGAGTTTGTTATTACATTTAATAGTGGTACAGTACCATCATCTGAGGACTAAGTTTAGCTCACAGACAATTTAGTCGCATCAATTTTAATTCTTTTTTAACCACGTGGAGTTATTTTAACACAACACGTATTAAATAATAACATGTTCTGTTAAAACAACATGTGCTGTGTTAAATGTAATCTGGAGACTGTGGTAAATAAAACACACTGTTAATTAAAACACAGTTACTGCTTATCCTTAACTAGATATGCAGGTATGTTGAAAGTAACACATGATTTGTTATTTTCAACATGCATGTCTGTTTTAAGAATGTGATTTGTTGTATATTTACTGAGAAATTTCCGTCCATCCTGGTCACTTCCAGTGAAAAGTAACAGTACCATCTGCAGTTCTGCCTCCTGTCTTTTTGTCAGTGCCATTGTCTTCAAACTATACATCGTAGCAGGTCTTACTACTGTCTTGTAACTCTTCCCTTTCACTCTTGCTGCTATTCTTCTGTCACAAAGCACTACTGACACTTGTCTCTACCCACTCCACCTTTTTTACCTTTCTTGTGCTCTGTCCATTGCTTTGGATGGTTTTTAGGTATTTAAACTCATCCACCTTCACTACCTCTACTCCTTGCATCTTCACCGTTTAACCTGCTTCACTCTCATTCACACACATGTATTTTGTCTTGTTTCTACTGACTTTCATTTTTCTTTTTTCTTCGGTGTATCCTTCCACCTCTCTAGGCTGTTTTCCACCTGCTCCCTACTTTCACTACAGATCATAATGCTATCTGCAAACATCATAGTTCAAAGAGATTCCCACCTCACTTCATCTGTCAACCTGTCCATCACCACTGCAAACAAGGAGGGCTGAGCTCTGATACCTTGAACCCATCTGTCACTTCACCTGCACACCTCCTGTCTCTTCTTAATCTAGCTTCAAGAATTCTTGCCCATATCTTCATGGGATGGCTCATCAGCTTGATCCCCCTGTACTTACTTCAGCTCATCTTTATTCTTGAAGAATGGCACCCTTCTCCTCCATTCCTCAGGGGACCTCTCACTCTCCAAGAGTGTGTTAAACAATCTAGTTAAAAGCACAATTCTCTGTCTCACATCTCCAGGTATCTCCAGGTATGTCACCTGGACCAACCACCATTCCACTCTTCATTCTCTTCATAGTTGTACTTCCTAGTTCACTATCTTTCCTCCAGCTGTTCAGCTCTCTTTCTCATTTTCCTCATTTGTCAGGCCCTCAAAGTAATTCTACCATCTTCTCAACACACTCTCTTCGATTGTTAGTACATTTCTATCTCTGTCCTTAATCGTCCTAAGCTGTTGCACATCCTTTCCAACTTGGTCTCCCTGTCTAGCTAATTGATGCAAATCCTTCTCTCTTTCCTTAGTGTCCAGCCTTTCATACAACTCACTACAGGCCTTTTCCTTTATTTCCGAGACTTCTCTCTTTGTCACATACTTAGACACCCAGTACTCCTGTCTGCTTTCTTCATCTCCCCAACAATCTCACTTTTTATTTGCCAGCCTCTTCCTTTAAATGCTTTCCTGTACTTTTTCATTCCAAAATAACTTGTCACTACCACCCAGAGCTTGTTTCCAACTCCTCCCTGAATTCTGCACAATATTTAATTCTTGGCTCTACCTTCATCCGCTTCCTCTTCTTGCTTCCAAAGCCATCCATACAGACCACCATCCAATGCTGTCTGGCTACATTCTCCCCTGACACCACCTTGAAGTATCCTGCCTCTTTCAGGTTGCAGCTTCTGCATAAGATATAATCCACCTGAGTGCACCTTCCTTCATTCTTATTGGTCACCCTATTTTCCTCCCTTTTTTGGAAATATGTGTTCACCACAGCCATTTTCATTCTTTTTCACAAAATCCTCTACTGTCTGTCCCATACCTACCCAACATGTCCTCATCCACTGTGTTCCCTTCACCTACATGCCCACTGAAGTCTGCTCCAATCATTACTTTTTTGTGGGGGTGGGGTAGGGGGACATCCAAAGGCCCCTCTTTAGACCCACCACTGGAACATGGTAGACTAGTGCTAGAGTTTAGTCACTGAACAAAATGATGATTGTATCATTAAGAAAGTACTGCTTTCCAAATCGGGTTGTGTGAGATTTTTAAAATCTTGCCATTAAAGAATTATTAATAAATATTGGCGTCACACAGCTGTGTAGTGGTTCACACATTCGCATTACAAGCAAAAGGTCCCTGGTTCCTGGTTCCATTCCAGGTAGGGTCACATGCCCTCTCACCATGGAGGGTTGCGTCAGGAAGGGCATCCGGTGTAAAACCCCTGCCAAATTACCAATGTGGATTAATCTGCTGTGGGGAGAATACAAGGGAGCAGCTGAAGGCGATGGGGATTGACGTCACACAGCTCAATAAACTCCAAGTTTAGCTTGTAGCTCCCTCCAGTGTTAAAATGAAATCATCACACCATATAACATTAGGGAATGCTGCAGTCTGAATCATACCAAAAAAAAAAGTGTTAGGACGAAAGCTTATTAATTCTATCCTCTATCTCTGACATGCAGTGTGTCTGTAAGTTTAAGTACTATATATAATAAAGACGTTTAAACACTTCATGTTTATAGACACTACAGAGGGCAAATGAGTACAATGAAACTTTACATTTTGTGTGACCTATTCCTTAAATCAGAATCAGAATACTTTATTAATCCCCTGGGGGAAATTATTTATGTTGCAGACACTACGTTAAGTATACTTACATATGAATATGAAAAATAAATATAAGTATATGTACATATATACCAGATATACAATGTGTAGCATAGGTGGCAAAAGGTTGGATATACAGAAACAGTGAATATGAGTATGAATATGAAGTAAAAGTTATAAATATATATAATAATATAATAATAATTTGTTGCAACGCTCTGGTAAATATACATAAATATGTACTACTAGAATACACACACACACACACACACACACACACACACACATATATATATATATATATATATATAAAGCATGAACACAAGCCCCTCTCACCATGGAGGGTTGCGTCAGGAAGGGCATCCGGCGTAAAATCTCTGCCAAATTACCAGTGCGGATTAATCCGCTGTGGCGACCCCTTGGTGGAGAATACAAGGGAGCAGCCGAAAGGTACATAAAGCATGAAACTTTGAGGGAGAAAACTTAGTGCCAGTGTAAGGATCAACTGCCTTTAAATATGGATCCATGCCAAAAAGTGGGTTGAAAAAGTTGAAATTGTGAGGGAAAGAGTGAGAGCAGAGCGAGCAGCTTATGAGGACCTGATGAAAGAGCAAAGGAAACAGAAATCATAATGAATGTAGAGAGGCTGCAGCATAATGAATATTTCAGGCTATTTCTCAGCACTCAACAGTCTTCACATTACAAATGACATGTCTGTGTCATCTCAGACTAAAAGGATAAAGAAAGATGATAAGAATAAAAAACAGTAAGCCTATTATTTACAATATATTATTTTAAAGCTGTCAGAATTTATGGTAAAGGCAAACTATGGGTGTCAGCTTTATCCACCAGGGAGCATCAGGAAAACCCTTAGAAACTAGTCAGATTATTTCAGGTGTATGCCCTGGACTGCACAAAAAATTTAACATTTGTATAGAAAGAGTTTATCTTCTGTATCAAGGATTATATGCCACAAAGAGTATTTGCTTCACTAGACCTTAGCCAGAGTTCATTCCTCTCTCCTATCAAATCCAATTCCAAAAGCCAGCTTCTCTTCAGTGTGAAAACACCGAGTGTTCCCGAGCACTGATGTACAAGATATATCTGCCACCTAACTCAGGAAATTAAAAGGCTTTTTCCCAAGTCCTACAACAAGAGCCCAAGGCTGAACCTGACTTTTGCTATAATAATATGTCACACATTGTTCTCATATGTTGTCAGATGAGGGTATTATACATGTTCCTTTTATCAGTATATGTACAATGAATAGAAATACATCAGTAATCTCAGAATAGGTGCAAAATTGTGTAAATACACAAAAAACCTTTAAAGATACACCCTTTTATGAATGTATTTGCAATTGTGTTTGTTGACATGGCAAAACATTTAATTCTCCATGAGGAAATAGAAAGTAATGGACTTCAGCAAAAAATTATCTTGGGCTAGAAGCTATACAGAATAAATTTCTCATGTGCTGCATAAGTAAGTCTTTTATAAATAGAAAAATATAGCAGTTATAATGGAATTACAACCCACAATTTTGAGCGTAATATGAAATAATTACTGTTTATATCCATGCAGATAAAGCATAAATAAAAGTGGGTCAGCTGAAATATATTTCATGTGCCTTCACTGGATACGTACCATGTTTATGTTTGAATGAATGAATCAGTACTGTATCCTGAATTTGCCTGCAGTGTGGTTCCATCTACTGGTGATGAATGCACAGTCTCAGTCTCTTTCTATCTCTCATATTTTCTTTTTGTGTCTCACACTGTTCTCCTAATGCTCCCTCTCTAGTTATAGTTGTGTTAGAAAATATAAACTTGGCTTTTGAGATCTGATCTTTCAAGAGCTTACAATAGATCTCATAAAGTACTTCAGCGCTTAGAGGCCATGTAATAGGATGCTGATTATGTAGAGAGAAAATGAAAGCAATTCCTCAAAGCTGAAGTATCAGAAAGAAAAAATATATGGTATTGATAATTTGAAAGCCATCCCCAGTGATTGGGAATTGCTAAATTATCGTTATCTCATGCCACTGAAATGCAGAGCCCTGAAACACTTTGACACAAAACTGTGAATTACTGAGCAAAATCTCCTTTCTAGAACACTGTACAAAATGTAATATTCTCTAATGTGTTCCCACTGAGGTACATCGAATCAAGGAAAATGTGCAAATTACACTCAGTTCCTTGTGATAGCATACTATCCTGAAATAACATTAGGCTGGCCAGCCAACCATTGACTAGTGGTCAGAATCGGCCTCAGGGAACACTGATGGTGCCACAGATAAGAGCATTGCACCATATCCCACCTGCCTGTCAAAGGTAGTTAGACAAAGGAAATGAATACAGGGAGAAAGATATGACAGCATGGAACTCAGGGAGATGGAGAAGATGTGTTATCTGTGTTTGTTTTTGCTAAAGGAAGCACAATAACAGCTTGAGGGCTGCTGCTGTGGGGTTTTAAGCAGCTACCTGGATCAATGGGGAGATGGTGCTTTGTGATAATAAATTTATCCAAGGGCTAAATTTAATTTCCTTTGAAACAGAAGAAAGAAGAGCACATTATTCTAGTTTTCTGTTTGTGTGTGACCAGCTGTGAGTTATTGAAAGAATTTGGAGTAAGGGAGGCACATAGTAGCACTTTGATCGCTCGGTACTTCTCTTTTAATCCTTGCTGACAGAAACTGAGAGCTACAATTCATGTTCAGATATTTTTATTTCTTTTGTGCAGACAGGTTACCTAAGTAAATCTGCTGCAGGCTGACAAAAAAAAAACAAAAAACAAACAGATAATCCTAATGTTTTTGCTGTTTACACTGAATCAAGACCAAGCAGAGAGTTGTCAAAGGTATCAATGATATCCACAGCAATACAGTACCTCTGTCAAATTAAAAAAATATTAAACAGCCAGTGATAAATAATTTAAAGATTAGAGTCTTTTCTATGACAATGCTTAATAAAAACAGCAGTATGACGGACATAAGAGGTATGCATGATCTTTTATTCTACTACAGTACTTCTAGTTCAGATCCTTGTGCTGTACTCTGTCTCTGGGTTCTGTGGCTCTTTATTGTCCTCAGACTGAGATCTGTGAGCCTTGGATGGGCAAAAAGGGATGTAACGAACCCAAGACTGAGATTGGAGCCAAGAAGTTATGCCAAATGGAAGATCATACACCTCCACTGTGTTGCTCGAGTCTTCATGATGCATCTTTTCCCACTCTAAAAGGCCACGTTCACGTTTAGTCCCTGAATGGTATAAAGAGCTGTTAGTTGAGAATGCTGCACTTTTCACACCTTTTTATTCACACATACAGAATAAAAAAAAGCTCAATATCGTGAGTTTTCATCAGCTAATTTGGTTAGCAAGTTACATCTAGAATTTCCTGTATATTTAAAAGGGGAGCTAACTTTAGCTGAAGAAAATCAAATTTACAACAGAATGTAGAGCCTTTTAAACTGAACAACCAGAGTCTATGCTGTTATTTTTGTGCCTCTATTTAAGGTGCACCGTGGGAATTTTTGAACACATGTAAATATTTTTTTAAACAAAAACTAAACTTTGAGCAGAAAATATTTTCAATAACAATAAAAAGCTGAGCAAACAAAAAATCAGTTTTGTGCTCAATAATATATTTCAGTGTTTGATGCAATCCATGCAGACGAGTATAGACACTTTTTCATAATCAATTGTTGGCGTTTGTTTTCTATCTTGTGTTTTTTGGCACGTTTCTCTAAAAATGTGCCATAGCCAATTATAGATTTGGGTACAGAAATCTTTAGTGAGAGAGGCTTTCATTGTGTAACTACATGAATAATAGCAAAGGCTAAATTACATTTAGTGCAAAACTGATTTTTTTGTCTGTTCATGTTAAGTTATTCTTTTTTCAAAAATATTTCCCCCTAAAAATTTGGGTTTTTCTTTCCTTGCAGAAAATGTTTGTGTGCTCAAAAAAGTCTCAGTGTGTGCTCAAGACATAGGTATAAAAAATAGCACCAGAAACATCTTTAGGTCTCACACTCATAGCAACTCTGCTCTTAAATGTGTACATCTTTAAGCTTTATTACATCTTAATGTGGGAACTTATACACTGTACAGCTGTCATGAATGGGAAACTAAGCTGTAGAGACCACTGACCATTTAGCATGGGAGTCTATGGGGACTGACTCCTTTTTAAAGCCAACCTCATGTAGCTATTAGAAGGAATTGGAATTTCTTGGTTGACTTTATTTTTCAGTCCTGGAGGCTGCTGCTTTATCATAGCAATAAAGCAGAGGTGTTACTAATATTATTAAAAATGCTCACATTCATTTAGGCATGTTAGGGAGCCATGGTGCAGAAAAACCAGGACCATAGAACTTATATACTTAACTAAAATGCAGCCATTAGTACTTCTACTGCTAATGTCTATTACTGAAATCAAAATGTAAAAAAAAAATCTAGTAACTGCCCTCTATTTCAGCTTACCAGGAACTGTGTTATCCAAGAAGAAACCGAGGAACCCTCCAACAAACATATGGGTGGTCAACAATATTTGCAACACTTGGTCCACCTCCTTGACACCTGAGTCACACAATGCAAGCAAAAGATTTAGATGACTTTATTTAAAAAAAAATCAGAATCAACTTATAGTAATTTAAGTAAAGCTGTTCAATAATATTTTTCCTTATTTTTTTCTGTGCTAAATTCACCTGTTTCAAGGCAACCAGGATTTTTCATGATCCAGTTTGGAATGACAAAGGCAGAAAACATGGAGAAACCAAATATAAAGATATTTCGAGAAGAATTCATATCTGTGGACTGGATATTAAGATGTGTCAGCAAAGCACCAGTAGTAGCAAAAACATGTTTGACAATTTAATGTGCTTGTTTACCTGCAAATTAGAAATCCCTGCAGCACCTATGACTCCAAACATGATCATGAACATCCCTCCAATCACAGGTGTGGGGATGGTTGTGAAGATGGCTCCAATTTTTCCCAGCATCCCCATCAAAATCATAAAAATTCCACTTATGAGAATCACTGTTCGACTACCCACCTGTTGCCACACAAACATTGTGTGATTCATATATTTTGTCAAGATAAACTGGACTCACTGTAAAACTTTCTGTATTGAATAAAATTTGCATCAGCCTCGTTTGAGTATTGTGATGAAAAATGGTGTGGTGTGGAATATTTCATGCAATTAGTAGTTATCTTACTTTGGTGATACCAAGTGCTGCCACATTCTCACTAAATGAAGTAGTGCCATTGCCTGTGCCAAAGGCCCCTGCCAACAAAGAGCCAAGTCCCTCAACACTGATACCTCAGCTGATGGCGTGCTTTGGGGGAGGAGGTGATCCTGACAATCTGGCACATGCATGGTAGTCACCCACAGACTCTGCCATGGAGCATATTATTCCAGCCATAATGCCAAACACACCTGCCAGGCTTACTGTTGGTAACCCCCACTGACCTGAATAAGGAGTCAAATTTGTCATTGTTGAACACATCTTTCAGCAGTGTTTTCATTTCCTATGAACTTACCAGGATAAGTAAAGGTGAACCAGGAAGCCTCACTCAGGACATTTCCCTTCACATCAGTGCGGGCCAGGTGGCCATATACAGCTGGATCAGATGGTAGGACGTCATAGATGGTGAGGATATAGCAGACTAACCATGAGACTGCGATGCCCAGTAGAATCTAATCAACATTTAATATTAGTATTAGAGTTTTATGTTCTTGCCACTTTAAAAATGGAATTTCCAGAGAACATACCGGCATTATCCGGAAAATAAAGAACTTTGAGACGTGCAGTTTCTTGATTTTGTTGTATGCAGGAATGGGGATTGGTATGCGGCAGAGGTACTGAGAGAAACAGATGATCAGCACCATGGTCCTGTATGTGTGAAGAAGGCAGAATTTAGGTTTAACTGAAATTTTAGAATGTGATCTCCTTGGTTAGAAGATCATTGTTAAATCTGCAACCCCACACTAGTGCGTCACAGTGGTTACTTACATAGCAGAGATGCCCCAGTGGCTGCCTGCCTTCTGTCCAGCTGAGTCATACAGTGATAGGCCTATAAGTGAGACAGTGGGGGCAATAGTTAAGGGGCCAATGAAGCGCATGAGGAAGCCGATGAGGCCAGAGAAACCAACCAGGATCTGAACGAGTGAGGCCACCATGACAGAGCCCTGCAGCTGTGGACAGTAACACAGTAACCAAGAACATTAGCATTGTCACTGTGCTTTCTTTGGCTGAGTGATAATAAATACGACTAGTTACTTCCTGGAATGCAGACCACAGGTACTCACTGAATAAACCATGAGCTCCACAGAAGTTACTATTGCATTTTTGTTAGCTTGCTTTTATCAGAAGCTTTGGATACAGAGTTTGTGTTGGCTCACTGTTCTCAGACGGGTCTGCCACACTTCTATGAAGACAGGTGAGGAGGTATTGACCAGACTGGCATTCTGGGTCCAAGCTGGGCACTCATACTCTGGCATGGCCAGCAAAGCCATGGCAGGGGTCACCAAG
>VUQH01074426.1:0-18133 GCA_015106775.1 Etroplus canarensis
CAAGGCTGAGATGGTTTGGACATGTTCAGAGGAGGGATAGTGGATATATTGGACAAAGGATGTTGAAGATGGAGCTGCCAGGCAGGAGGAGAAGAGGAAGACCACAGAGAAGATTGATGGATGTAGTGAAGGAGGACATGCAGAGGGTTGGTGTGAGGGAAGAGGACGCAAGGGATAGGGTGAGATGGAGGCAGATGATCCGCTGTGGCGACCCCTAACAGGAGCAGCTGAAAGAAGAAGAAGAATGCATCCCTGCTGAAACCCAGAAATTGTTACCAGACAGAACAGCAACTGAAATGTGATAAAGGATGCAGGAGAATATAAAAACTCATGACTCTATAACAGACATCACCTTTTTTTTTAATCCTTATTGATTTTACTTGCAAGAATAGGAAAAATTCGATTTAGATACAGTATATTTGGCTTTCACATGCTCAGTGCCAATCCAGTAACCTCCAGTTTATTGCATTTTTATTTAAGTTGGATATAAAAACTTCAGACAACCTCCAACCATTGCTAACATGTTCCACACTTTCCCACAGTGTTTGCTCCATATTAAGTTTGTTGGGATCTGATCACCCTATCATCTCGTAATAACTAAGACTTAAAACTATAGACTGTGACCATAAACTCATCAGGAAAGTGTTTACCAAAGTATTAAATCAAATGAGAAGTGTTTTTTTTTCCCCAGACTTCAGTGCCATTGGACTTCTTTTTGTAACTAGAATAGTCACCCCTGCTGGCCATGAGGGGAAAAGAAAGAAAAAGGCCCTATTTGTGTTTTTGTAACATGTGAGGGAGCCAAATTGACGTCAATGAGATTATCTATGACTGACTGAAGGGTCATTGGCATAAAGAGATCGATGTAAGTCTGGCCTTAGTCAGATGGACAAATACAAACTGAGTTAAAGTTTAAAAGGTCAAGCACAGCAGTTTTAAAAACCCAGCTATTAAAACAATGTTAAAAATCTGCTCATTGACAAGAACGTCATGTATACCTATATACATTTAGTGCCAATTCCTGCTAAGTTTCAGTTTTACTAGATGTAAATGTTTTTGGTGAAAAGGATGTAAAACTATTCCATACACCACACTAAAATTCATAAGTAAGCCTTAAGATGGAAACACTTAATCTCAAGAGCCTCCTTACACTAATGACAAACAGCCTCAAATCGAGGGACAATAGCCAGTGTACTGCACTTGACTTATAAAAACAATTTCTAGAAAAAGGCGAGATATTTCCCAAAAGGCAACAAACAAATCTGTGATGTTAATTTATATGAATGGTTATTTGACTGAAAGAAGAAAAAAAAAGGAAGACTTTTAATAGTTTTACTGACCAACTTAATTGGATTTTGTAAGTATTATATATACAAAAAAAATGAATTTGCTGGCAGCAAGTGCTCAAAAAGTTGAGAGAAAGTTTAAGATTGGAAAGTGCACAGAATATTCAAGTAATACCTGTATGAAAGATTCTACAT
Source organism: Etroplus canarensis (assembly GCA_015106775.1). Lineage (NCBI taxonomy): Eukaryota > Metazoa > Chordata > Actinopteri > Cichliformes > Cichlidae > Etroplus > Etroplus canarensis. The sequence goes on from VUQH01074426.1 coordinate 1,482, forward strand.
TAAGCAGAAATATCATGACTGGGTATAAAAGTAGCACCCATCAATGGCTCAGTTTTTGCAAGGAAGGGCGGTACATGGCTTATTCCTTTGTGTCAAAAATTGAGAGAACCATTAGTCAGTCCCAAGAGAATGTTTTTCCAACTCAAGGTTGTATAGAATATACGTCTTTCACATCTACAGCGTAGATTATTGTGAAGAGATTTAGAAATTTCAGAGATATCAGTGTGAAAATGGCAAGGTACCACTGACTGATGCATATATTAGGATTTTAGAGAAACACATGCCATCATAAAGGCAATGTCTCTTCTTGGAACGTCCATTTTTATTTTAGCAGAACAATGCTGAACCAGCCACAATAGCATGGCTTTGTAGGCATGAAGTGTGTACTTGGACAGCCTGCTCTCAGGTCATCTTTCATCTATTGAAAATGTACAGCATATTATGAAGAGAAAACTCAGACAATGGTGATCAGGGGTTGCTGAGCAGCTGAAGTGTTAGATCAAGCAACACTGAACAGAATTTCCAAATGCAAAACAACAATTAATATCTTTAGGTCTAAAAAACAATTTAAAGTGCTGTTAAAAGGAAAGGTGATGGAACACAATGGTAAAGATGCCTCTGTCCCAACTTTTGTTTACTGTGTTGCAGCCATCAAATACTAAATTTTTACACATTTACTAAATAAAATCAATTTCTGTACATTTACAAAAATACAATTAAGTTAGTGAGATCATTTAAAATATTTTCTTTCTACTTCAAGTTACTTGAAGGTTCATGTGAATTATCACAGATTTCAGTTTTTAAATTGCATTTTGGAAAACATCCTAACTGTTGTACATGGGAGATTTATAGCCTTAACAAATTTAGCACCTTTTCCTTCCTGTTTTAAGGTCTAAAAAACAAAACAATTGAGATATTTTGTGACTTTGGAAAGACTTGAGAAAAGACAGTTTAATTCATTAAAGGATGTGTTCATTATGTTAAGTTCATATAAATGCTTTGTATCTTCTAATTTATGGTCTTTAGACCATAACCACTATCTTCATATGAACTGAAAAACCATTTTTACATGCATGAGAAATATAGATACTGCTCTAGGTTTGAACACGGATTCCAGCTCCAGAGCCAAAAGAAAAGTGTGGACTGATAGTAACAGAAAGACCAAAGTTGCAGTATTTACACTTGTTTTTTGACATAAATGACTGTTGTGTATATAAATTTAAAAAAGAAACAAAAACAAACAAACAAAAAGACCTGCAAAAATTAAGCTATTCATTGAGCAAATACACATAATTGTTTAAAAATATTTAGCCTGCACATAGAAAGAATTTGGGATTTAGTTTGAGTAAATCGACATTTGTGTGACCATCTGCAGATCAAGTGAACCCATGTGAGTATCAAACACCCAAGACTTTAATCTAAAACAGTGAGTGCTGTTAGACGTGATGTCATTAGTCAGCTCTTATGTTGCGTATGCAAACATCATATCCTGGTCGGAAACACCACAGGCTCAGTGCAGAAAAAGAAAAGAACAAATCCTCTAGCTTTTACAGGCTGCGACTCAAAGCAGCGCCAGTGCTGCTTGGTGCAGTGTGTGTACAGGCCCTTCTTGATGAGCTCATACTGAATTTCTCTCAAAAGAAAAAAAGCTTATAATCAAATTTCAGTCTAAAGCCTTCTGATGTCTTTGTATGAGAGGATACACGCTTACTTGATAATGTGATCTCTTGCTGTGATCCCATTGTCCATCAAGTCCATGTACTGTTCGTCCTATAAGATGCAAGGAGCCAGGAGAGACCACAGGAGGATCCCGCCCTCACAGACCCTCCTAAAAACACATGCTGGTTTGCTGCTTGCATCTCTGGATTAATGACAGGACTAAATCCTCAGTTCAAAGGAAATCCCCAATCATGGTTAGAAAATCTTTAAATGCCTGCGTATGCTCTTTAAATCTGAGATTTAGTCGTCTTAACTACACTCAACCCCTTTTGTGATGAACCCGCTATCCACCTGTCTCAAAAAGGGAAGCAATATTTGAGCAGGAATATGTTGACCATCTGTACAAAACAGTCTGTAGTCCTTTCGTGCCCCCGTGTGACTGTAAAAAAGATTGCACTTAATAAAATGTGATTGCTATGCATCATGGGTAGACTGGTTATATGACCTTAGTGTTTAGGTTACAGTGAAGATTATATACAAATACTAAAAAATAATATCAGATATAGTACATTTTAAGGTCATAGCAGCAATTGTGTACATGAGTTACACCTAAACAACATTTTAATATCTACAATATTAGAAATACTGAATAAATAAAACAGTAACTCTTTCACTGCTTGCATTTTATGGTTTACCTGCGGTTTTAAATGAAGTAGTTATATTGCAGTTCCAGTGGCAATCCTACAGTCTGCTGGGGCTAGGCAAAACTTCAGAGAAGCCCCCCCCTCCTACCAGAGTTCATCATCATTATAATATGACAGTGTCAGAAGATTGAATTTATGTGCTGGAACCTGCACCGGCCTGTAATGGCTTCTTAATATTTATATAACACAATCAGTATCAAAACCAGTAGGCCTACACTAATGATATGGAAAACATAAAATACAACCAGTGCACATATAGCACAATGATTTAAGAAGATATACTTGAATAATCCCCTACTGGGGAAGTTACCAGATCTTTACACACACCATTTTGGTGCCTTGTTCGGGGGATGGGGTGGCTCCGGCCTCCACAAGTGAGTTTTGGGCCAGTGCCACATCAGCAGCTCTCTGGTTCATTGCACTGAGCCACTGCCACCCCCGCCCTTTACCCCAACACATCTTAGTGTACCTTTTGGCTGCTCCCTTGTATTCTCCACCAAGTGGTCACCACAGTGGATTAATCTGCATTGGTAATTTGGATGCCCTTCCAGCCCTCCATAGTGAGAGGGGGTTGTGTCCCCACCTGGAATCAAACCGAGGAACTTTTTCTTGTAAGGCAAATGCGCAAACCACTATGCTACAGGGGACACAGCACAAATACACTTTAATAATTTGAAGTATACTTTAAGTATATTTCAGCACTTCACACTTAGCTTGAGCAGACACCACTTTGAGTTACCTACAAAATAGTGTAGTCCAAGTTAGCCGATTTCCCTCTCTACAAACACTTCTTCAGAGTCCTATAAAATGAAAGGTAAGACATTATTGTAGAAATGGCTAACCTATTTAATTTCTCCAAAAGTGTCCAAGGAAACTTTAACTGGTTATTAAGTGTTAATACTGCAACTAGCATCTATTCTTTGAGCCTGCAAGTTACACTGACAAGTCTACTGCTGGTGTCCTGAGTGACTCCCGGCCACATTGTCACCCCTCCATTTTCAGTGGCTTTTACAGTTTTCATTGAGTTTGTTTAAACAGAATCATGTATGCTGCTTCCAACTAAGTGAATAGGGTCAAGTGGAGCCCCCTTAGGGAGACTTACCTACTGTCATTATAAAAGGCACATTGCTGCTGCTGTAATTTGAAGATTGTCAGCCTTTGGGCTCCAAGAAATTACCTGCCTTGGCTGGTGGCAAGAAGTGCCTCTGTGCAGTCCTTTTACTTTCACTTAAGTAAACAAGCTGGGTACTCACCTGAATCCAGATGTTTGATCAGACCACTTGATATCTGAACTATGACGGAATACTCCTACCACAGACACATATTGAATTCTGATTTTGAAATAAAGACCAGAAAAAAGTTGTTCTGTCCTTTGATAACTACCAAAAGTAAAAATAACCATGTTGTGATGCAACATTAAAGTGCGTTTTAGTCATTGCAGTTGTGCAGATGAGAAGTTGATCCATTATTTACATTCATTTTGATAAGTCAGACTATGAGGCTTATTCCACATTTGTATTTAGCTTAACTATCCTTTATCTGTGGTTCAACAGGCCCAGAAAACAACATAAAAATACAAGGACACTGTCACTTTTTGATCTGAGTGATTTATGACCCCTATGATAGCATAATCAAGACATGACCTACCCCACCCACAGCTGTGATTGTCAGATAGACCCCACCCTGCTCATATCCTAACTGTCAACTGTTACCGTTTGGTGAACTTTATTTGGTTTTATTTTTAATTTAAGATTCAATTTGTGTATTTTAGAAATAAAGCAAACAAATTTAATCATTGTGATAATTACAGGGCTATTATTTTGTAATATAGCAAGCAATGAGATACAAGGTTTTATGCTTTGTGTTTTATTAATCCCCCTAGAGGAAAATTGTTCTAAAAGCAAAGAATCAACATCCTATTTAATAGTTAAGACAGAATAAAGTGATAATTTATGTATTTATGTAAAAAAATTTAAATTGTAACCAATAAGGATATTACTTTTATAACAACCAATGAAAGAAAGGAATAATTTATGTAAAGGTGAATAACTTAATTGCGAGTAATTACAAGGATATTACTGTTATAAGCTAACAATGAGAGAGAAGGAGGAGACCCTTGAAGCAGATAATGCTTTAATCTCCCAGACGAAAATTGTTTTGCAGCAATGAATTGACAGTCAGTTAATGGCCACAATAAAGTGATTATAAAGAGTAATTGCTGTTGTCAAAAATGATCTCCTGTCTGCTTAGATGTTTTAAAATTCAGATTATACAGTTAAGCAGTATATTTTATAGATATTATACAATTACAGATGGAATCAATACGTCCTGCGAGACAAGGGTTTAAATGTAGCAACTATTATCAGTCGAAGGGAATATCTACGAAGAAGTCATTAAAAAAAAAACAAAAAAAACACACACACACTCTAGCAATTTCTGGTGTACGCTTAAAGCAGTTTTATGATTGGGGAAAGTCACTTCAATTTTTTTTGGGGGGTCAGAAAACAGTTTCAAATGATAAGTTTAAAAAGACACGTTTCAGAGAGAAGTTACCTGTTCTGAATTAATCTGAAAAACCCAGAAAGATGAGCAGCAAAGTCTCTGGTACATAAAATTCATTTTGAACCTTTGTTTTCTGTTTTACTTTAAGGTTTTTTCTTTTTATTATGCATTTAAAAGTGACAGTATATTTTATGTACATGAGGAGAGAGCAGAAGTGTATGCAGGTCCATGTGATGATGCCGAGTCTGTGTGTTTAATAGGCTTTTTTAACTAAATATTTAATCCACACAATTTAGAATAAAAATTGGGTACTAGGTTGGGTAAAATGTTTCTTTTAACACTGTATGTATATTCTATGTTTAATTTTTAAAAAATTGATACCTTCGACATACCTTGTACATCTGTTCCAGTGGACAACAACTAGAAGGATGAGTGTTAGATTCCTCATGCAAACTTGGATCAAACTGCAGGGCAGAGAAGGTACATTTGAAGCTGCATAATCCATTCCTCAAGAGAAACAGAAGGGTGGGTGGGTGCTCGCTCATGTGTGTCTCAGAGAGAAAATAGGCTGAAAGTTATACTGCATACACAAGAACTGGGACTTTATCATTAGATTCATATTGACTCATTTTAATAAAACATAATGAATGCCAGTCTTGCAGCTACCAGACCTGCTGCACACAACATCTAAAACTGGACCATCAGCACAGCTGGGTAAAAACACATCAGATTACACATAATATTTTAACAGCACAGACACAACACTCCCACATGTCAGACACAGGTTAGCAAATTCATCATCATACCAAAAATACGCAGTCTTTAACTACAAGGTTCCTTATCCAGAATATACAATAAAACTATGTATACATGTTAACAAGAACCTATCCAAACATGAAATATTTTACCATAAACAATCAGTTTATACAGCATGCAATACAGTCACATTGGCAAAGGTATTTGTGTGAAATTACTACTTGATGTTTTCAACTGTGCAGAGCACACACGGCAGAATCAACTCCGGATCACACCTTTAAGGGGCTCAGCCCCCAATCAGAATGTCCCTCACATTGTCTTGTGATTAGTACTTTAATGAAACCATAATAATAAGTTAATTTTATTACAGCGAATAGTAATTCAAAACAAGCATTAGTCCTGTCATTAAGTTCATGTAACTGGATAGATCTCAAAACTGATTTGAATACTTGTCACATAAAGGTGAGTATGAATGATTTATGTCTGCCCTGTGATAGGCTGGTTACCTGTGCAGGTGTGTACTTCCTCTTAGTGTAAACCCTTTTGACCTCACAAGGTTCTGACTGGGAGGAAAAGTCTTTGTAATATAGGAGGGTCAAATATATTTAAAATGTAGAAAAAAAAAAAAAAACTTTAAATGTCTTAAAAGTAGTAGACTTAAAGAAAATTGTAAACGCCTGTCTTATTATAGTCTGTTTAAAATGTGAGACCCAGTAATGATGTGTTGGGATTATAACAGGCCTCTGATATCCTGCAACCCAGAAGGAGAATCTGGAAAAACCAAAAAATACCTGTGGATCATCAGATGGAAACTGTTCAGTCTGGTAAGTAGTACAGTAAATGAACAGTTGACTTATTACAGTTTTGTGTTTTGGATTATATTTTATGTATATTTACCTCTAAATTTGGGTTTTCAGTCCACTTTACTTTCAGTTAGTTTCCACGGTGGATTTGTTATAAAGTCACTGTAGTTTATCAGTTTTGGTGTTTCATTAATTAACTGACATTTGTCTGGGACATAATTTAAAATAAACAGATATTTAAACACATGCAGTTTGTAAAGGCAGCTGACTCAATCATGCTTTGATTGAATGAAAGTTTGAATGGAAAAGTATTTTCAAAGTCTTTTCAGGCTGCTTATTTTGACTAACACGATTAAAGAATTAGGACCAACTGATCCATAGAAGGAGTGGAGCCAAACTTACACACTCTAAACATTTACTGAATTCAAAGAAACTAGGAAAATTGGATGGTGCCTTAACTTACAAAACAAATGGAGCAATGTGATGTACAAAAAAATATATAAAATGGTGAATAAAGCAAGTATTTAACTAGTATTTCAAATTACACAAAACACAATCAAGTTGGATGATTTCAAAAACAATAAATTTGATATCTAGGAAAATGAAAACACAACAAAGAGTTGAAAACATTTGCAATGTATTTTAACAAAATAATCTATATGCAATTTCCAAAGAAAATGAAAAATTAAAGCCACCACATTTGAAAGATGCAGCTTAAGATGATCAGACCTATAACAAGTTATGAAAAGCACAATGCATCTTTAAAACATAAATTCACCACGTACAGATGGATTATCAGGGGAATTCTATACATCCTTGCTAGACAGATTATACCAACAATAACTAGGGTTTATAATTATCTATTATCAGTGGGGTAACTTCCATGTACATGGTTTGAAGCCATTACCTCTGTTCTTTGTGAAGAGGGTAAAGAGCCCAACAAATGTAAAACCTACAGACCTGTGGTTTATTGGGATTTGAAAATATCAAAAATTGGCACAAAGAACTCAATATTAGCAAATTAAATTTGACTAAACAGTTTTACTCCACAAAGACAGGGAATAATTAGACTGTTATGATCTTAGATGCCCAGAAAGCTCTAGATTATTTAAATGACACTTTTTATATGAAATATTAAAAGACAGTGGATTTAATCCAAACTATTTAGTAAACAAAATTTATACAAAACCAGAATCAAGGGTTAAAACAAATGTTCAGATTGGTTTGACCTCCAAAGAGATGTTGGTCAAGGAGATCGTCTTACTTCATTGTCGTTTGCTCTACGTATGGAACCTTTAACAGAGATTGTAAGAAAGAAAAATGTGAAATAAGAGAGCAAAGACAACATGAAATCTTTATTTGCTGAGGTTTTATATTAGTAAACTAAACAGTACCTGTGCTGATGTATATTTAAAGAATATTGAAAAATGTCAGGGTTTCAGATGAAAGAAGCAAAATCAACTGCAATGAGGACTGCAGGAGAGGGGAGAGAAGAATTTTAAGGGAAAAATGAAATTTATGAGCTAAGAAAGGGTTTAGACATTTTGGAATAATAAAATCCTTGAATTCACAGCCATTTATTGCAAAAAACTGGTTACTCACATAGGAAAAGATTTAAAAATATGGGAACTTAAATCCCTGAAGCTAATAGGTAGGGTGGAAATGAATATTTTACCATGTTTACGCTTTCTATTCCAGTCACTTCCTGTATTAAATCACACACATTGCGTGCCAATTGTGACTGAGTTCACAATGCAGAATCAATCTTGGAATCCTGATCCTCTGTATTCACCGTTTTTCACAAGGTCACCAAGAGGATTGCTGAGATATGTGCTGCTCAACAGCACCATTAAATAAGTGCAATGTGCTAATCAGTTTATTACACTCCTTCAGTTGTAGCAAGTGTTAGTGGAACTACAAGCTGGCCCTAGTACTGTCCATATTATCATCTGCTCCATCCGTGGCATGTTACTCCAACTAGTTCTCACTAGGTAGTGTGCGTTAGCCAACTATCTACAGCCTGGGTTGAAATAATGGTCTTTTTTATGCTGTCTTAGCATTGAGACAGTTATCTGCCACTGGAATATAAAGTGAGGAATTAATTTAGATATGCCTTTCCAAGCACTTCCTAAGTGGACTTTATTACTCATAGGGCCTGCAAACCGAGAACTCTGGCTGCACTAAATACTGTATTAAAGAGAATTGGTGGGGAGCTCCCCCTCCACTGCTCACTCCTCATCCACAGTATCCAAGCGGGAGATGCACAACATTGCTACCCTCTTTTAGTTGATGTATACTATCAAATAGAGTGAGTAGAGGAGACAGCACATCATCTGCGGCATCCTCCCCAGTATGACACTGCAGCTCAGATGGAGGACTGTGTCCCTGAATAGGCAGAAGAGATGAAGAATGGCAAGTCCCAAAAGCCATCCATCAGCAGAGATAAACTCAAAAAAAGTAGTCAAAATCTAAAGCTGCATCTCAGAGCTGTCACCTTCTTCTGGTAGATCAAGGGTAGAGCACTTAATGCTGGCAAACACCTCTTCTCACTTAGATCTGGAAAAGGAACCATGGTGGCCATGATTGCTTGTGAGCGTGCTTGCAACCAGGCCTGTCATTGGGGCACTGCTCCTTCCTGCCACAGTCAGGTGCCAAGATGTGGACCCTGGTAGCACAATGGAGTTGCTCCTCTTTTGGCAAATCACAAGCTGCTCTATAGCGGTTATTCACAACCTCCCTGAAGTGAGCAATCCCCAAGCTTAAGGGACATTCTGTGCCAATCATATGGGTCCATAGCTGCCCAGCAAAACCCGCAGCACTGTGAAGCCATAATTACCTCATAAGCAAGCTAACGCGAACACATCTAGCAGGCCCACACTAAATCCAACAACTGCAAACAGTGATGTAGGGCAGAATATAGGCTACAATACCCACCAAAAATGCTTAATGAGAAAATAAATATCTATGTTTTATTGGAAAACCTGAAAGAAACAAATTACCACAGACACCGTGGAGGCTTTATGAGCATGCTAGCAAACTCCCTGTAGGCTAACAAACAAACCAACCAAAAATGCAATGGTAGCCAGTTACCATGAAGTGAAAAAATACAAGAGAGCCACTCCAGTTCACAGGAACTTGAAGCACCCGCACCCCACAGGCGATTAACTGAATGGTGGATTTAATAAATTGAAGAGGGTAAAACAGGTTCCTACCTGTACCTGATCTTTGAGATAAGAAAGGCAAAGAGAAGAGTCAGCAGTCAACGCTGCCCTTAATAGCGTCGGAAGCTCCACCTCCTGGGGGTCATGGACATAACTTTGTATAAGCTCTGGAGCAAAGACTGAAGAAAACATTTTTTTTTACAGTCATTGGTCTGGAGAGTAGGCAGAATGAAGGTTAGCATTTGATTCAGACCATAATGATGAAACAAATATGCTGATTTCTCTTCAGCATTTGTGTTGATTTTTGTCTGTACTCTGTGTTTAACCTCTTCATATTTTACTCATATCCTACTTTCAGCTTAGTGTCCTTGGTAGTGTAGTGGTTTGTGTATTTGCCTTGTAATTGAAAGGTACTTGGTTCAATCCCAGGTTGGGACACAAGTCTCTCTCACCACAGAATGTTGCATCTGGCATAAAACCTCTGCAAAATTACCAATGTGGATTAATCTGGTATAGCAATCCAGGATTTTATGCCAGTAGACCTATAAAAGTTGGGGATTGGTCTGATACAACAACTTTCATGTGAACACAATAGTAGCTGGACTGATTAACTTATCAAGTTGATAACCATCTTTATGTGACCACTTATCCAGATCACCAATGTTAGTGAAGCCAGATAACAGAAAGATATCCTGGGTATGTGGAATTTGCTTTGAAGCACAAAGGGGTAATACTATGAAGCAGATTCAACAAAACCTGAAACTCTAGTTGGAGATAATGGGTATCACGAAGGTCATTATTAACTTTCTTTGTCAACACACTCACAATGCACATAAAAGGAGGCATTTTATGTGTCATTTGACGGCTCTTCTGCACAAAATGGATCAGTTGAGCACCGTCTACTCCAATCAGAGATATTCTCAGATAAATGGGCGATAGTGATCATAAAGGACATCAAAATACATTATGCAACAGTGTTGCTGCAAATTAAGCAAGACAGCAATACTGAAGAAAATCATTGATGTTGGAAATTTATAAGCAGTTATTTTGAATTTTCAACTCATGGTCATCAAGAGTGCACTGAGTGGTAAAATAAGTGTATTAATTTGAGTTAATATATTTGTTTTACTGGTCAGTGCATGCTGGGTGCTGCAGTTTATTTCTAACATGACAGCTGCTCTTTAGATCTATGAAAATTTAAGGAAATACTTTTAAACTCTAAAAGGTAATTGGTGCATTCAGTTCTAACCCTCCTATTGCCTAATAAAGGAAATGTAGAAATTGCTTTTGTCATCAGATCAAAGAGAAAACAGTTTTAGTGGTCGTATATTGTTGGTGATAAAGACTACAACAGACTTCAAATTTAAGGGACCAGTTTTTCAATTTGAATTTAAGTAGCTGCATTTAGTGTAAATGAGACTTAGCAGCATTAGGACAAAACCTAAACATTTATACACTGTCTCCATCACTAGCTGAAAGTATGTGAAGTGTGTAAGTGTGTGCTGCTGTTACTTTGTATATGCATATATAAAACATAATCTTCAGCAAACAGTCTATAAAGCACTCAAAGTATATTGTAAATATAATAATCAATGCAGGTGTCTCAGGCTCTGGAGCAACATGTTTTGTATCTGTAGTTACTGCTGGGTATTTTTTTTGTCAGATTATTTTTTGTTGTTTACTTCTTTTGCCACTCCTCTCGAACCCCCATTCCCTGGTACTCTCTGAGGTTTCTAATTAAAAAGGATTTTTTCACTCTTCCTATCACCAAGTGCTGCTCAAGAGGAATATTATTGTTACTAATTCTTACTATAATTCTGTATAATCTGATTTTCATATGAAAGTAGTCTCTACATATACTTTATTTTAATTAGTTTTATTTTAATGTAAAGCAATTTTAGCTGTTCTTCCTGAATGTATTTTTGTTTACAAAAAGTTCACTAATAGTATACAATATTAAAACTTTTGCCAAATTACCAATGCAGATTAATCCTCTGTGACGACCTCTTGGTGGAGAATACAAGGGAGCAGCCGAAAGGTAAAGGTTTTTTAAAATGCGGGAAAAGATGTCCATGAGCTACATCACTGTAATTCAATATGCGCAGTTTCCTTAAACTTCTTCAAATTAGAAAGTTTTTTATACGTTCAATATCTGAAACTTTCAAACAGTCTAGATGTCAGATAAAAGGCAATACTGTGGCTTAATCTTAACATATTTCACAACTATGGTTAACAGAACAGGCAGAGGAGAACTGCATGTATTAATGGCTGGGGAAACAAGCCTGTAGATACTCCACATAATGATGCATATCTACCCACATACCAAGTAAATAAACAAACATATAAAAATTTCTTTATTTTCTGGATTAAAAATTGCTGGAAGCCAGTAACTTTGCATCTGACCTTTGTTTACACTAATTGCTGAAGCTTGATTCATTTTCAGCAGGTGTCAGTCATTTGCTCTTTCAGTTCTGATTGGTTAAGACTGGTGTCTGGCAACATATATAACCCTTCACATCTTAAAGTTTCTCTACTGGTGGCCTTCAGAATGACAACTGCACAGGTGTTCTTGGGGTATGTGAGAGGGTTGCATTATATTACTGGCTTTGTGGGCTTTATTGCTCTGTGTTTAGTTTATCATGTTTTAAAATGTTTCAGGGGTTCCCTCTTTGTTTTGCTGATTGTGAATATATGCGGCCTTCCTATTGAGAAAGGTAAATGAAACATCCTGTAATCCAAAAATCTATTGCTCTGTTCATTAACTTGTGTTTTTTATGCAGGCTCTAATCCTAGCGGTTCGAGTGGTAATACAAATACCGCAGCTAATGTTGTCTCAAACCAGAAAGGAGCTTCCACTGACGCCTCCCCTGTATTTGTGTCTCCATATGCTCAATATGGAGTGGTCCCAGCAAAGACTGGTTTCTATCAATATCCTGTCCAGAATGTGCCAGCAGTATATGCAAGCCCTGGTGTCTTCCATCATTCTCCAGCAGGAGGATACCCTGTTGCTGTGAAACCTGCAACTGGTAACTAATGATTGCTGCCAGAAAGTCTGATTCATTACTAGCATATCTAAACTTGTCTTTCACTCAGGTTCTGATCTCAGCACTTCTGCCTCGTCTACTGTACATTCTCCTCCCGTTACTCATGGAGTGGCCCCAGTGCAGCAGTCCGGTATCCCTCAATATGCAGTACAAGCCAGCTCCAGTTCTTCTGGACTTGATAGCTCTACACAAGCAGGAGGTGCTGTCCAACCTGAACAAGGTAAATGGTTGATGCAACAAATATGGGTGGTTCTCAGTAGTTTGAACCATCTTGAACAGACTCTCTGGTCTCTAAGACTTTTTACACTCCACCCCTTCAGCAATCAACTGGGCTGTTGAACCTCCCAAACTCGGTGAGGAGACCTCCAACACTCAAGGCCTTGCCTCCAGCACAACTGACGAGCAGAGTCAAGTTCTAGCACCAGTACCAGCATATCATCCAGGAGAGCTGTCTCACTTTGAAAAGGCAGCTGAAGCTGGGGACTACCAGTCTGAGACTGAGGAACTGGGCCGCCGCACTGTCCCTTCTACAGTGGGGTCTGGATTGGTATACCCAGGCTTTGCCACACGACCATTTGTAATGGGAGGACTGTGGGGTCGACCATATCCTTACTTTGACTACATGTTCATGACCGGCCAGTACCCTCCAGGCACAGTTAGCCACTTCAGCCAGAATTACGAGCAGGGGCGAGACTACGCTCACAGCACTCGCTACCTCAAAGACCAGGCTTTCCTCTACCCTGGTGTTAATCAGCAGGCTGCGGCAATTCAAGCAGCCCATGGTAATTGGCATCCCAGCTGGCATACTCATCCACATGTGGCAGGCAGTCATGGACAAGGTGTTACACAGGTATGTCATTATCAGCAAATGACTGAAACGGCATCTTGTACGGATACTAACTTCTATTTCTTGCCTTCCAGACAAGATACCAAGTGAACCCAACAGACTAAGATCCTTGTACTGATTAATGTTGGAACTGGAATGTATCCATGTAATGCAATAAACTTTGGCTTTTTTTTTTTTTTCAATGTTGACTTGGTGAAATTTCTCTAGCCTGCTTGTAGTTGTCTAGGAGGGTTTAAACAGATTGCTGGGCTACAGAAAATTGTGTACGTCATGGTACATCTTCTCTCAGACATTTGGAAAATCCAACTATCATGATGCTAACAAATCCCAGTTTATTTCAGACCTGTAAACATGACCTGTCATATCACCTGACTCTCAACATGAGTAAAGACAAGTTGGCCTTGAACAGGAGGGAAGTGATCACAGAATAAACTTTAATACTGGTCACCCAACCTAAATTCATTTACTGCTGAGTTTAAAATTCTAGAAGATATTAACTGACGATGGCCAGCAACAGTCAACCTCTTAAAGACCAAACAACTGTTACGAATCAGTTCCCCTCATGATTCTAAGCAGCGCTTCACTTCACTTTTTTTTTTTTTTTTCATCAATAGGATAAATTTAGACGCTTCTGGTGAGTGCTTGAAAACTAACACTTTAACCACTCCTGATAAGTGAGGAAAAGTCTAATGACAGTGTGGAGGGAGGTGTAAAAAGACACAGGGGCTGCAAAAGAGACCTTACCAGACAATGAAACTAGCATGAAAAGCACAGTGCAAAGCAAGCTAATGGCTAAAACAATACAAAACTGAGAAATCAAAGATCTGACTAACAAAGGCTGAGATGAACCAGAAGCTACAAGAGATCATTGTGGATATCCATAATCACGGCACAAGGTTAACTGAGGCAGAACGTGAACATCTTTTTTGTGATTGTGGGAATGGACGCTACAGAAAGATCGGCAATGTAAAGCCCGTGGCATGGAAATGAGTTACATATGTTCAGGTTCTGTTATTTTGTTATAGTTCTATGTTCAGAGCGTCAAGTGTTTGAGAGTACTGGTAATTGTGACTTTAGAGCAGCTTCTTGGAATGTAAACAAACTTAACCTGGTTAAGAGGAGTAGAGTCATGTCTAAGATAGAAGGGAAAAAAAGTTTCTCCAAGAAACTATCTCAAACGGAGCATGAGAAATTAAAGAAATGTGGATTCACAAATACATTTTACAGCTCTTTTAAAACAGGCAATAAAAGTGGAGTTGCAGTGTTGATACACAACTCCCTACACTTTGAACTTATTAAACAAGTAAAGGACAATGACGGCAGATATGTGCTAATTCAAGGTAAAGTAGAGGGTAAAATGGTAACTCTTCTCCCAATCTACTTGCCTCCAAATTATGTCTTGAAACCTATGAAATCATGTTTAAGGACGATACATCTAATAAGAGGATAGTGACACCACAGAGTAAACTGCTAAGAAAGGGGCTGGATGACTTGGGTTTATTGGATATTTGGTGAGAAATGCATCCAAAGGACAGAGATTTCATTTACTTCTCACCCCCCTCATGCAGTATATTAAAGAATAGACCTTTTCTTTGTCTTTAGAAATGATAGACATAGAATAAAAATTTGTGAAATAGGCACTAGGTCAGACCATTCACCAATTTATCTAACATTTCACTTAGAAACCAGACCAAAAATACTATATGGAGGCTAAATACAAGATTACTTAATAAGACTTTTATAAAAGAGATAAAAGCCAAAATAAAAAAATTTCTAGAAATAAATGATAATGGACAGGTCAACCCTAATATTTTATGGGACACCTTGAAAGGAGTTTTCAGGGGCAAATTTATATCACTAAGTGCAGCTATGAAGAAAGCTAAAGAGAAGCAGTTAAATGGACTTGAAAACACTCTAAAACTTAGAAAGCAAACACAAAAAGACTCAATCTGACCAGACCTTGAAACAAATTCAGCAAATAAAAGCAAATCCTCAAAGAAGAAGAGAAAAAATACAAATTTCTGAGACAATCATATTATGAAACAGGACCAAAGACAACAAAGTTACTTCGCAGGAAAATCCGCAAAAAGCAAATGATGCAATCTATATGCTCAGTTCTTGATCCCCAAACTGGGAAATTACAAAATGATCTAGAGGGAACTGACTTGGCACTTCAAACCTACTACAAAATGTTATACACACAACCTGAACAAGCCAGTACAGAAGATGCAAAAATGTTTCTTAATTCATTAGATCTGCCATCTAAGTGTGTCAGATTGAATGCCTAACTAAACATATCCAGAACAAAGAAATGGAAATGGCCTTAAAGAAATTAAAAAGAAATTAAAAAACAACAAAACACCAGGTACAGACAGCCTACCGGTCGAGTGGTATAAAGCGTTTGGGGTGGAGTTGTTTCCAGTTTTATTAAGGCCTTTGAATTAGACATAAGAGAATATGTCCCCCCCCCCATCATGGTTTGAGGCAATCATAACAATTATACCTAAAAAGGTAAGAATAAAATGCTGTGCAGCTCTTATAGGCTGATATCAGTCCTAAACCAAGATTATAAACTATATGTCTCAATTTTATCTAATAGGGAAACTCGTTTATCCTAGATTTGATTGATGAGGATCAAATTGGGTTTGTTGGGGCCGGCAAACCCAAGACAACATAAGACACTGTCTCCACATAATCAGTAATTTAAGAGAATCACAAAGCAGTATTAGTTAGTTTGGATGCCGAAAAGGCTTTTGACTGTGTTAGCTGGAAGTACTTGTTTTTGGTCCTAGAAAGATTCGGCTTTGCTGAAAACTCCATTAACAGTATTAAGACATTATATTCAATGCCTACCACAAGAGTTAAAATAAATGGACGTGTCACAGACTGCATAAAACTGGAAAGATCTACTCGTCAAGGTTGCTCCCTGTCTCCAACCCTTTTTGATCTCTTTGCATAGAGCCTTTAGCACAAGCAATAAGAGAAAATAGTAGTATTCATGGGGTTGCAGTTAATTCAAGAGAACAGAAAATAGCATTATATGCTGATGATGTTCTCTTATACTTGCCTAATCCATACCAGTCCATCCAGACCCTTTTAGATTTGCTAGGGATGTTTGGGACCTATTCCGGTTACAAACTCAACATAGGGAAAACACAAATGTTAAAATTTAACTA
>VUQH01074430.1:0-16858 GCA_015106775.1 Etroplus canarensis
GGTATTGGCCAGGTGATGAGTGGTGCCTGGTTTCCTACAAACATGACGCCTGGCATTCACACCAAAGAGTTCAATCTTTGTCTCATCAGACCAGAGAATTTTGTTTCTCATGGTCTGAGAGTCCTTCAGGTACCTTTTGGCAAACTCCAGGCAGACTGCCATGTGCCTTTTACTAAGGAGTGGCTTCCGCCTGACCACTCTACCATACAGGCCTGATTAATGGATTGCTGCAGTGATGGTTGTTCTTCTGGAAAGTTCTCCTCTCTCCACAGAGGAATGCTGGAACTCCGACAGAGTGACCATTGAGTCCTTGTTCACTTCCCTGACCAAAGCCCTTCTCCCCCAATTGCTCAATTTAGTCAGCTTTCAAGATCAAGCAAGAGTCCTGGTGGTTCTAAACTTCTTCCATTGACAGATGATAGAGGCCACTGCACTCACTGAGACCTTCAAAACAGCAGAAATGTTTCTATACCCTTCCCAGATTAGTGCTTCAAGACAGTCCTGTCTCAGAGGTCTACAGATAATGCCTTTGACTTGATGCTTGGTTTGTGCTCTGACATCCATTGTCAACTGTGGAACCTTATGTAGACAGGTGTGTGCCTTTCCAAATCATGTCCAATCAACTGAATTCACCACAGGTGGACTCTAATTAAGCTGTAGAAACATCTCAAGGATGATCAGTGGAAACAGGATGTACCTGTTTCTCCACAAAATGTGGAGAAAGCGAAGTGCTGTGAATACTTTCTGGATGCACAGTAAATAGTCCCACCATTATACAGTATATAACAGTCCCATGAGTTAAAGACTTTAATTACGCCCATTAGAAATGCTGATAACCTAATTTATACCTAATAAACTGTGGCACCTTCATTAAGATAGGATGGGGTGTACTTTATCTCTCCTGAATTTGGAAAATTCTTTTGTTACACCAGAATAAACAACAAACATATATGAAACAGATAAATAAAAAGGCATTATAAGGCTCAAATATGTGTTGTGGCTCCATACTGATTTTTTGGGTCTAGAATGGCTTAAGAATGGCTCTTTTGATAGTAAAGGTTGCTGATCCCTGGTACATTGTTTCTGCGTCTCTTCAGCATAATATTCAGCTGATGACTTGTTTTGCCCCGAGATTTAAATATGAGATTAACATAATAAGAATATCTGGTCTTTTGAAACAACTATAAACCCATCACTTATCGCGACTGTTCCAAAACTGCCACGATTATATCTCTGGCTTTGGCATCACTAGGGGGCGGTAACAAAGGACAGGTACGGTCCCCTTTACCCAATCATTTTAGCCAACGCGCCTCAAATGAGATTGACGGTTATCTTAGCCAATTGCAATGTGTTTTGTTTTCCCTTGTAGATTCCGACCAGTTAGAATGACACTTGGGCGGACCTCCGACCAGGAACGTTCCCCGGCACAGCGTCTTATTCTGCCCAGTTCGATCGGCAACGGGAGCGGAGAGAGGAAAGCAGAGAGCCCGAAGGCAGTAGCCCCCACCACCGCCGGCCCAAGTTACCATCTAGCACCGGGAAACACAGCAGAGAGCCGCCGCCGGCTGAAGCCATTACCAACCAGTAGTAACCATGAGCAGCGAGGCCGAAACACAGCAACAACCGCCGCAGCCTGCTGCCGATGCGGAAAGCCCATCCAGCCCGGCAGCCGCAGCTTCCGCGGGGGATAAGAAGGTCATCGGTAAGACTGTTGGAGCTAGTTAAGCTAACGTGGTTCGTAGCGCAAAGGCAATGCGCAAAATTGGCAATTGGTAAACGTTATGGAGCTGAAATACGGCTCGGTCGGCCGTAGAATAAAATAGGTTAATCTCACACGATAGTTGATGAGTTAAAATAATTTAAACGAAAAATTGGCGAAATTTGTTTTTAATCCTACGGGAGCTAGTACATTCATGTGGAATATCTGTAGTGTTTAATCAATATAGGCTTTTACCGTTAAGAAGCTTTCCGTTAAGTGAAATTATTATTTTTCACGGCGTTAGAGATCCAGAATCAAAAGTGTCAGTTTGAGGAAGGGTCGCATTATCACAGCAAACCTTGACGTTTTTTTGTATACCACTGTCTTGTGTTCTGTTTTTAAGAGTTTGGACTTCATTAAGTTAATTTCAGACGACGGCACACGACTTGTAAAGTAATTGGGTAATTTAGCCTGTTAATCTGTCCTGTTCCTCGGCCTCCTCTCGTCAAACACCCGCCTCGGGATGCCGTGTTACCGGTCGGCCGTCACGTAGACGGTAGTTGAAGATGGTTCTGGCTGTTAACAGAATCTGTACCCATACGCCAACGTTAGTGCTTCTTGTGGGTAGGCAGGGCATGTGAATTGGCCCTCAAGTTAAGTTTTGACGTATATTTGTGGATCATAAGTCCATACTAATAGCTTAACCGGCTACAAATCATGTCGAAACCACGCTAACATTAGCGGCTTGTCGTCTCTTTGTTCGTACGTGAATTTTTTTTTTTATGCAAAACGGTGAAAACACGTCAATTTTTTTTCTATTACAGCTGGAAGCAGACCAAATTAAGACTTGATTGAAAATGAACCTGAATACAGCTGTTAGCGGCGGCGTATTTTTGGTGGAATTTGTGCGCTCTCCTTAAGGCCTTGGCATTTGCTCGCTTGCTTTCAAAGCTACGTTAGCCTAGCCAGCTAACTGTAGCTATTTACATGGCTAAAGAGGCCACCCAAAATGTCCGCCATGTATTCCACTGATTTCTTTCACCTTTTGGTCGGGGGTTAATTAAAAACCGCAACAACGATGGCGTGTTCTTTTTAACG
This sequence comes from Etroplus canarensis, assembly GCA_015106775.1. Lineage (NCBI taxonomy): Eukaryota > Metazoa > Chordata > Actinopteri > Cichliformes > Cichlidae > Etroplus > Etroplus canarensis. The sequence goes on from VUQH01074430.1 coordinate 2,798, forward strand.
AGCCAGACATTTGGTCACAGTAGACGCTGTCCGATATGTTATGTTCGTTTCCGCTTGCTGGCTCTAATCCAAGCACATGGTTCAGACCCTCTTAGCCACATAGCTATGCTAACTAACCAGCTGGGCTCGCTAACGTATCCGGGCGCGACTCATACCACGTGTGAATGCTGACTGCTGTGCGTCTAAAATGGGGCAGTAGGTCTGCTGTAGTTAAACTTTGTAGTGTCAGCTGCCGCACCGTACTATGTTATATCGCCTTTGACTTGTACTACAGCCCCGTGAGGAGGAAACCTTAATAATGCGGACAAAAAGGAGCCTTTCGATTTACGTGAGAAGTAATGTGCTCACTACTTGTAATGGTTCATGCCTCACACCAAGTGCAGCTGGCACAAGATACTCCTAAGCTTCAGGGTCTATAATAAGAATAACAGTTGGAAGTTAAATATAACTTCCACCTTAACTATGCTGTTAGTTTTTCATGGTAGGGTCTTATTTGATTCCTACACTGTAACTTTTAGAAGTCCCAGATAATATTGACATGTAATTACTGCTGTTCTATATTGATAATTATTTTGTATTTCTTTGCAGCAACAAAAGTCTTGGGTACAGTCAAATGGTTCAACGTCAGGAATGGATATGGTTTTATCAATAGGTAAGTGGACCTCATACCTGTTTCTGCTTACTAAAGACCCTAATGTCATCTGTGTGAGAGAGAGAATTCCCAATCCTATTATGGCTATGATTTGCTTATAAAGCTGACTGGATGAATTGTCTGCTCATCTCCAAACTGTAGTTGTGTGCTGTACCTGTTAATCTTTACGCCTGCTTGCTTGGATGCAGTGTATAGACCATTTGTTACTTTTTGTAATTCAGGAGGATGCTTCTGATTACTTTCTAATTTTTTTCAATAGGAATGACACAAAAGAGGACGTTTTTGTACACCAGGTAAGCTGTTATGTTTTTTCTTTTTATTGTAAATTCTGATCTGAAGTTTTAAATCAGAATTACTTGTAATTTTAGACAGCCATCAAAAAGAACAACCCGAGGAAATACCTTCGCAGTGTTGGAGATGGAGAAACTGTGGAGTTTGATGTAGTTGAGGGAGAGAAGGTAAGTTTCTCTTTGGTAATATTTTTTTTAAGACTGGGGAGAAAGCATCCACTTACTGTTCTATAATTTGGGTAAATGCATTTGTAAAATTGTAAGTTCTACTCTGCACAGGGAGCAGAGGCTGCAAATGTCACCGGTCCTGGAGGTGTTGCAGTCCAGGGAAGCAAGTACGCCGCTGACAGGAACCGCTATAGGCGCTACCCCCGAAGGAGGGGCCCTCCCCGTGGAGGAGACTATCCAGAGAACTACCAGAGTGATGGAGAGGGTGAGCCAGGCAGTGGAGGACGTGACAAAAGCAGAGAGGGCGGCGAGAGCGCCCCTGAAGGAGACTCGCAGCAACAGCAGCGCAGACCCACTTATCCTGGCAGACGGCGCTACCCGCCATACTTTGTACGTAGACGATATGGCCGCCGGCCCCCGTACACCAACGCACCACGAGGAGAGATGACTGAGGTACGCTGTCACAGGGCTACTATCCTGAAGCAGACACCCAGTTGTCCCTGAAGTTGGGACCCTTGATATGTTGTCATACTTGGCTCTTAACCCTCTCCTTTCTAACGTCACGTGGTTGTGATCAATAAAACTTGGTGTATCGGGGGCTTGCCGTATTTTACAAATTGATTTTAAATAGGCCCCATAATCGCTATGCAGAACTTTGATCTGAAGTATTAACTTGTTAAGCTTGCCACTTTCACTTCAGTGGTGCATATCACTACTGAACAATTGTTCTCAAGGTGTTTTGGCACTGGAAAAAGCTATGTGTAAGTTTTTGCTCTGTTTGCTTCCAGGGAGGTGAGGGTGACGAGAGCCAGGGAGGTCCAGACCAGGGCAACAAACCAGTGAGGCAGAACTACTACAGAGGCTTCCGACCAAGGTTCAGACCAAGGTTTGCATGTTGGCTTCATTGATGCAGGGTTGCAACAAGAGGAGAATAAAACTTTGGGATGTCTCATCCTAGTAGAGTCCAGCAATTGAAATTTCTTTGAGTGAACCTTTTGATAGCAATAATCACCACACGTTTGGCCAGAGAAGCTCTCCTTATGTTGCAGCCTAACCTCAAATTGCAGCTTGGCATCCAAATTTGGCTTATACATTTTGGCAGCAGTATTTTTGTCACTTGAGTTCTGCATCTTAATGGCTGTCTGTTTGCACGGTATCTCTGCTTTGTAGGTACGATATGCCTATGGTGTACAGCTTTTCCTATTACTTTGTTAACTCTAGGGGTCCACCCCGTCCCAGACCGGTGCGGGACGGTGAGGAGGACAAGGAAAATCAGGGCGGCGAAGGTGGTCAAAATCAGCAGCCCCGCCAGCGGCGCTACCGCCGTAACTTCAACTACCGCCGCAGACGCCAACAGACTGGTGGCAAACCTGGCCAGGAAAACAAGGAGGCCAAGACAGGAGGTGACCCATCTGCAGAGAAAACGTCCGCTCCCGAGGCCCAGCAGGGTGGGGCTGAGTAGGAAACAACCTGCCCACCGGCACCTACCATCTTTTACCATCGTCCGGGTGAGTCTAGGTATACGTCAATCATATGTTGACTTAAGCTGAGCTTGTCTGAATTTGTGTGCTCATAGTAGTCAACATCATGGACTGAAAATGTACTAACAAGCTCTTCAGCCTTACAAAAAAAAAACAACCCAAACTGTTATATAAGGCTGAATAGCTTGTCATTTGCACTCTTTTGGCTCTGTAGTGGATGATCCAAAGCATGAGGTAATGCATTGGATTTGATAAAGTAAACTGTCTGCCACCACTGAGCCCTCTTGCTATTGTCTAATTGCTGTATGAGCAGCCCTCTGTTTTCTGGTGCAGTTCATTTTCAGACATCTCATTATGCTGCAGCTAAATGTCTAAACCCAAATGGCTAGATTTTGAAAAATGCACCTAACAGACATACAATGGACTTATTTGTTTTGTTCTTCTCTTGCAGTTTTTTTTGTCAACAAGAAGAAACATCAAACAAGATCTGAGCAATAAAGATTTGACTTGACGATCGTCACAAGCTTGCACCATGCATTTGACCAGATTACCACCGATTGCCTGCAGAATCTATGCAGACTTGTTTTTTTTCCATTATTTTTACGTGACAGCTACAAAAAGCTTTGGGGAAACAGCAAATGTTTTTCTAAATCTGTCCTAAGTTTTTACACCAAATGGTTTTTAAAGATAAAATGGAATTTGATATCTGGTCAGTTTGACATTTTTAAATAACTTTTTATGTATTCAAACATTTTAACTAAATGCAAGCTCAAATAAAAGTTCAGAAACCTGAAAATATCTGGAGTGGTGACTTTTTTTTTTAATTTCAAGTATACAGGCTAAGAACAATGGCACAAACCATAAAATTTGTTTTATTACAGAGCACACAGTTGGGAGTGTCTTTCTTGTATAAAGACATAAGGGCCCTGTCACACCATGACTATTTAACAAGCTTATGCCAACACATCCAAATTCCTCTAAAACGCTGGTGTACGCAGAACAATGTTAAATGGACGTATACATAACATACTGCTAACAGAGGGGGAGAGAGAGAGAGAGAGAGAGAACATAATACCATTGGAAAGCTAGCATATTGCTGACATTCATAACTTGGAAGCCCATTTATACCACTTACCTTAAACGCAGCACAAACGCAATTTACTGTAGCTGTATGTTAGAAACTAGTTCAGTACGCCTGGAAGACATCAAATACGTCTACAAGCATTTATCTGTTGGCAAGTTTGTTATACATTGCACATTAACACATTACTCAGGTTAATACATTTTGGTTACGCTAGACATCCATGTATATTGACATGAGTAACGCGAGTCTCTGTATGCATTAAGTACCTGCAACATATGGTCTGCATATTCAGCTCATATGAGCCATACGCTGGCAAACATTGGAGATTTTGTGCATGTTCAAGTTTCCAGTGACCTTGCTGTACTAAGGCGTATACCAGGGTATTTCAGCATACTCTTAACTTGTACCAAACTTACCTAGAGCTTAATCAACGTAGGTCAGCGTATTTGCAGATTTTTTTCTTTTTCCTATGACGGCGTACGTTAAGTCAAGGTGTGACGGGGGCTTAAGGGAATTTGGCATAATGTAATACATCATTGACTATATTTACAATGGCAAATCTTTAAAACTTTTGTCACTTTCACACCATGATAAACATACCCTAAAAAACAGTAACACAATGTACTAATCAGTACTTCTGAAATTTTTTTCACCTATGGTTCATTTTATTAGTTTTAAGCCTGAAGGAAATGACTGGGTTGTGCTGTACAAGGCAAGTAAAATTTACTGGCTGGGAAATGCTGCTCATGCTACTCTAGTCTATGTTGCACTTACTGCAGGTGGATGAAAATCCTTTATGTTCAGTGGCTTTGTTTTGTTTGAACCATATGGACACATTTTAAAATGATTTTGACAGTAAAGGTAAAGAAACTGGAACCATGAACCTCATGGATACAGTGTATAGACAATGGCCATTTAAAAGTTTTCCGGTGCCCAGTAAATGTGTGTCATGGACTTCTGGTCCACTTTTTCTGCAGTTGTTTCCTATGTTTAGTATGATTCACCAGCAATGCAGTCATTGGATTGTCCCTCAGACATTGGTCTCCTTACGTAAGCGCTTCATACGTTGTACATTGCTTTCCATGGCAGTGGGGTTGGTGATTTCTGTGGCACAGCTAGCAGGAAACCAGCCCCTCTCTCCATCTCGCATTCTCTCCCCATAGCACCATCCTAGAAGGAGCAGACAGTTAAAATTAATTTAAAAACATTCTTTTTGTACAAAAGACAGTTATTAAAGGTGTGGAACTGATAGTTGCAGATAGCGATTAAAGCTAAGAATGTCTCACCTTCTTCTTTTTGCTGGACAATGACAAGTTCAGCCTGTCGCAGACCCAGTTCATCCGGCTCCTTTGGTATGTAGGCTTTGGTGGCCTCATACTGTGGCAGACCTGAAACACAGTGGCAGTGAGGTTAATAAAACTTTAATCTTGGCTGCATGTTCCTGTTACAGTATGTGGTACATCATAATGTGCTGTGAAGAATTAGAAACTAACTTCCTAATTTACATGCAACAGGATGTAAACTACACCACAGCACATTCCTGGAATGGCGTGCCCTTTGATAATAAAACCAAATGTCAATAGATAGGCTCACTGTTGCAAGCACTACACAAATTTCAACTCTGCCTTTTTGGTGGTTTTGTTTTAGATGTGCCAGTAACTATATTTCAAGAGTGTTTTATTTTAAAATATCAGTGCATTAGTTTGAAAAAATTTTTATAATTCAAATGATCTGATCTGAGTCACAAGCCTATGGCAGAGTACAACAGAAGAGTGATTGGTTCACATCTGAATTGAGAGAATCCAAAATGCTTTTAATATTGCTGCTTTTGGAGTCTAATGGAATTAAGTTTGAAATACTGGAAGCTTTTCTGGTAATGTATTTCATTAAGGTTCCAAGACAATGTAAAAGGTCATTCAACAAAGGAGTGAAAACTCTGCAGCTGTCTAAATCAACATGACTGTATTTTAAGTAGTTACAGAACTGAAAATGTCAAAAGTGAATGCAAATCATTTTATGTGCTATGTAGTGTTAAAAGATTGAATATCATCACAAAAAAAACATTTAAAATTGTGATCCAAGTTCTTTGTAATTAAATCATCCAAACTTACCAACTTTGCAAGTGAAGCCACCGGCCTGCTTGTGCTCTGTAAGTGCTACTATCCATCGTGCCCGGTCCACCCTAGGTAAGAGGTTTTTTTTTTTCACATTAGGTTTGACAATATAAAATCTGATTCTTAAGAAGAGCCTTGAGGCATAGGAGCATCTCAGGTTACTATTAAGAATTATGGCAGTAGAGGGCGCCAGACAAAAAAAGATTTGTTTTCCATGAAAGTTAGCTGTTAATGTTGTGAATGAACTGCACCTATCAATATACAGAGATAGCAAGTCTGTTGTAGCATATATGTGATATAAGTTGTTTGACTTTTGGATGTGGGTTTAAATTTAACTCCCACTATACGGATACTAACTGAACTTAAAGGCAGTACAAGGTAGATGATCCAGGGTTGCAGTACCTGGACTCAGCCACTAAGGAGAGTTGCTCTGATCTCCCTTCGCTGTTTTTCCTCATCAGCAGTCTAAAGGACAGGTAGCTGGAGCTATTCTTGGCAGGTGGAGACATCTGTCCCTCTCCTTCCTCCATGACCTCCACATTCTCCAAGGTAGCGTAATCCAAAACCACAAAACTCTCCTCACTAGACATACAAGTGAAAAAAAATCATATTGCAATTTTACACTTGCTGTGTTCACTCGCCAAGCCTGCTGGCATATGTGGAGAAATAAAGTGAAACCTGGTTTATGTGTGTTTAACTGCCTATAAATCCAAAGCAGTCAAACTGCATCCCTTGACTGATAATAGTCTATCCTGGATATTATCATGTGGATACTTGGTTATGGGTTTGACTTTAAAACCTTCTAAATGACTCCAGTGTTGTGGGTAACTCCTTCCTCTGAGCTGACATTGTTTGGTTTCTCCCTAACTGAAAACAGAAAGCTGCAGTCAGTTAAGCTGACGTGCTGAATGCAGGATTGAAGAATCTCAAGTATGCGAGCAACACATCCATACGCTCTCCTTGCTCTGTCCCTTCTCCCTTCTGTTTTTCATGTTCCGTCAGCAGCTGGATCTACTTAAGTGTCCACTGAAGTCACCAGGAAATAACTTCAAAGTGAATGAAACTGCTTGTGGGTTTTAACTTTCTCTTCTCTTGCCTGCTTTAGCAGATGCACCACCAGGTTCTTCTTTATTGTAGTTATTTGATTCAATTTTTTAATTCTGGATTTTAAAATACATAGTGCATTTAGAGCTTACATGTGTGATTGATTTGTATGTAATGCTAAGTTACTCTTAATAAACACAAGCTGAATATGTGTTAAGATATACTATTAGACTGAATCTCAGTGATTGTGATGCTGTGGAATATTTGCTGATATCTTCAGTTCAATAACTATGTCTTTTGATAAAGTGGGAGCCTAAAGTGACACTATTAAACCAAGTTACCTGCTCATTTCTGGGGCTTTTGTGATGTAGCAAAAGTAGTTAACAAAATTAATTAAAAGAACGCTAAATTATTCAGTCAATAAACAGGGAAAATAAACTATTTTCAGACAGTCATTTTTACATTCAACTTGGAGATTTCCCGCTTTACCATCAAACTATCATTTTACATTTTAGGTGAATAATGTTGTAAACACCCTCAGTTTACTCTATTCACACTCACCTCTTCTTCTTGGTAACAATCAGTACATCATTGAAGAGAAACAGGTAGTGGCTTCTGTTACTAAAAGCCTTCCATATGCTGAGCTCTTCAGCGGAGATGGCCAGCTCACCACGCTTTTTCAGCCACCGTGATGATGATATCAGCGGAAATGGCTGTCAGGACAACAGATTTAGTGTCGAGCTTAGCAAACTGGACAAACATGTTTTATTCCTGCTCAATCTGCATTACTACACAAGAGAAATCAGCCCAAAAGTTTTTCCAAGTTAGATTATGTTTCTTGTCGTTCCTAATCATTAATAACATTTTACTAATAAATGCAAGCCAGTGTGTTCACTATTTTTTTCTTAAATCTGTTTGTGCAGAAACACTTACCTTAATTTTACCAAAGTCCATGTGTTTCTGGATTGTGTACATCTGCTCTGTTCTCTCCATCCGCCTCGCCCCATCATTGCAGCTCGTCACCAACTGTTCAGATAATAATTTTAAAAATAACATAAAAATCATGGTCCATTCTGAAAAGATAACTGTGAAGCTACAGAGTTCTTTTCATGTATCCTAGCTGAGCTGTTCTCAGCATCACTACCTTGCTGATGGCATTCAGTGCCCAAGCAGTGGCAAAGTACTCCGCTGTCCCTTCTGGAGTTTTCTGGCAGATAGTCTGAGGAGCACACAAAGGTATTAAAACATCTAGGCATCAGTTACTTCTATAACTAAATCAATTACTTAATAACTATTGCATATAGTTTCACAGGCATAGTTATAGTTACAGGTAAACTATATAGACAAAATCACAGGGCCACACCTTAGTCACTGAATACTGGTGTTGCAATCAGTCCCTTTGCCACAAGTGTATAAAATCAAACATCTAGCCATACAGTCTGCCTTTACAAATATTTGTGAAAGAAGGGGTCAATCTAAAGAGCTCACTGAATTTGAGTGTGGTACTGTAATAGGATGCCACATCCCTGTAGTGTAATGGTTTACACATTTTCCTTGCAAGCAAAAAGTCTCCAGGTGGGGACACAAACCCCTCTCACCATGGAGGACTGCCTCAGGAAGGGCATTCGGCATAAAACCTCTGCCAAATTACCGATATGGATTAAGCCGCTGCGGCAACCCCTTGAGGAAAACACAAGGGAGCAGCCGAAGGTACATTTTATACTGTAATAGGATGCCACAAAAAATGAGTTCATGAAATTTCTTCCCTCTCTAGACATTTCACAATCTACTGTAAGTGGTATTGTTGCAAAGTGGAAGCATTTAGGAGGCACAGCAACTCAGGCATGAAGTGACAGATCACATAAAGTTACAGAGCAAGGTCGCTGAAGCGCACAGTGCTTAAAAGTCACCAGCACTCTGCTGACTCAACGGGCTAACTGGAGAGCTCCAAACCTTCTCTTGTTTTAACATTAGCACAAAAATTGTGCACCAGGAGCTTTATGACATGGGTTTCCATAGCTGAGCAGTAACGTGCAAGCCGTACATCACTAAGCACAATTCCAAGTATTGGATGGGAGTAGTGTAAGGCACACAACCACTGGTCTCTGAAGCAGTGGAAATGTATTCTGTGAAATGATGGATCTAGCTGCCAGTCTGATGGATGAGTCTGGGTTTGGCAAATGCCAGGAGAATCTTACCTTCCTGACTGCACTGTACCAATTGTAAAGTTTGGTGGAGCAGGGATAATGGTATAGGGTTGTTTTTCCAAGGTTGCCTGGGGCCCTTAGTTACAGTGAAGGGAAATCTTAATGCTTCAGCTTACCAAGACATTTTGGCCAATTCTATGCTTCTAACTTTGTGCAAGCAGTTTGGGGAAGGCCCTTTTTTATGACTGTGCCTCACTGCACAAAGCAAGATCTACTGTATAAAGGCATGGTCAGATGAGTCTGGTGTGGAAGAACTTGACTGGCCTGCAGAGAGCCCTGAACTCAAACTCACTGAACATCTCTGGAATAAACTAAATCAGAGATTGCAAGCCAGGCTCTCTGATCTCACAAATGCGCTTTTCGAAGAATGGGCAAAAATTCCCATCGACACACCCCAAAATCTTGCAGCAAGTCTTCCCAGAAAATTTGAAGCTGTTATAGCTCCAAATGGGGTGGGGCAGCTCCATATTAATGCTTATGGATTTAGAACATAGGCATTAATCAGTGGCCCAATACTTTTGTCCATACAGCGTATGTATGATACTGAGTCACCCAAAAATAAAAGACACATGCACCCACTGACCATGAACTCACAGAAGGTGTAATTTTAAGAAGTTTTAGAATATGTTTTTTTAAATTAGAATTTGAATAGAATATACTTTTATTATGCTTAAGTAAAGCTTAAACTGACATCCAGGAGCAGTGGTAGTCTGGTAACTCGCTGCATAGGAAGAATGAGAAAGGAGATCATGGGGAGGCCTCCGCATTCATTGCTTGTTTCAATTTGCTTGAGGGTCTCTTTGAATGCAGTGTTACTTGACCTAAGAGATGCAAAAAGATATATGTTTAGCTAATCCAGCCATGTTACAGGAGAAAGTCAAAAGCTTGTTTGTTCTCCTACTCACAGCAGTTTCTGGAGGGTCCTCTGCTGGAAAGTCTCATTGGAGCAGTAGACAATGTAGGGCTCAAAGTGGTGAGCAGCGTGGTTCTGAACAATATCGCTAATGTCCCGGATCAGGGGGTTTTCATGGTGGCGTTGTTCAAGGTCCTCAAAAAACCTGATGATGAATTGAAAAGGGGATTTTTTTTAAGATTTGAAAAGACTGTTTTTCCTCCAACCTGTGCAGGATACATACACACAAACCATGCTTTAAGCAGCTTTTTAAAGGTTAGATTTTAGGATATTTGAGTTTGATAAGGATAAATCTATGAACAGATGAATTCAGTGTTTACGTTACACCAAATTCTCAGGGATAGAGTAGGCTATATCATTTATTTTTCAGTTATAACCTACATGTACTCCCCCTGGAACTGCAATTTGTTAAGTAACTTCAGTAACTGGGAGACATTTTTAACCTATACAAATAAAAAGTCATGAAAGTACACAAACTGATCATTTCAAGATCCCACTAAAGTAAAATACTACATCTGTGGAATATTTTCTAATGTAACATTTATGTAATTCTCCCTGTCAGAACTTTAAAAATGTTTTCCATTTCCAGCAACACTACCAACATAAAAAAAACTTTCAGCCCTGTCACTGAAAAGTACTCTTTAACCCTTTCATGCATGAATTATGACATCTTCAATCAAGATTTTTGCCACTATAGCAACAAAACATATGCATAGTACAGAAAATTGCTTTTGAATAGCTGTCCACTGTAGTGACTACCATGCATGAAAGAGTTAAACAAAAAAAAAGGAGCAAACTGACACCTAAAACACCTAGGGACCAACTACTAGGCACAGATTCACACACAGAACTGTAACTGAGACAGCAGCTTGTGTTAATAAAGTATTCTGATTCTGATTACGCATTGAGTCACTAGTTTCACAGATATCATTTTCCTTGAAAACAGAACAACAAGATCAAACACATGCCTTTCTTGTTTTAATTATTTAAAATAAAGTTGCTGGCAATACACAGAGGCTGGTTTCAAACACATTATCATCATAAAGCCCAGGAATACCACTCCAAGGAGCTAGGCAGCAGAACCAGTTTGACTAGCGTGTGTTAACATGTTGACGGGGCCTACAGGACACTAAAGGCAGGTTAAGGGCACATGCTTCTTCTGAATCTTTAAATCAAACCATGTCTCAGAGGAAGAAAAACAGAAAAAACAGTGGCTGAACTAGCATCCTATTGCCTGCTAAACATATTGGTAGACTCATAATGTAAGAGTCTTGTGCTGACCTTTTACTAACGTCATGGATGACAGAGATGTTGGAGAAGAGGTGGTGGTGCTCTGTAGCTGTCATTGTTTTCTTCAGTGCTTTGCTGTCCTTGAAGTGACGCACCAGGATGCCCAGGCTGTGCAGGTATGAATGCTCTGAGGTGATGATCTCAAAAATGGCCTGTCAAATTATCACACACACACACACACTCTCTGATGGCGCCATTCACTCTGCAACATGTGCTGAATACCTGCAATGTGCTTCTGTTGAGTTATTTCATCACTTATTTCCCCTTGTTTGTTTTCTGTGTAATGTATTGAGTTCCTGCATTTCCCAGAATTCATTTTAATCGAATCCAGAGAGATAGCGTCTGCAGTAACAAAACAAACAGTATACAGCAGCCCTGTAACTAACAACAAAATAAAACATAGGCTGTTGTTGCAGCAATGCTTAAATACAAATTTTTTAAAGTGGAGAGTACACTTAAAATTGACATAACATTGAAAGTTAACAGTCAGTTATCTATCAAAAAGAGCCAAAATACACCAGCAGACATCAAAACAGATGCAGAAACAGAGGACACATCACTACTGCGTGGCAATGTATTTTGTGTTGTATGACAGGATATTATGATAATATTATGGAGCATTAGTTGGCTTCTGGTATTATGGTCAGGATCTTAGGTAAGCAATAAGGTGGTAATGATAAACGTTCCTGAAAGAATCAAAGGGCATGGGCTGAGCGAAATAAAGTAAAGTACTTCCTGGAAGTTTCAAACATCTTTTTCACTAGAAGCTCAAGCAGTTCTTAAATAACAAAATGTCTGCCTGGTGAACTTGGTAAAGCTCTGCTTTGTGGTATGACTTTTTTGTCTCTGCTCAGACTTCATTATACTACACTACCCACAAGAAGTGTAAGCTTTTTAGTTAACCCCAGCAAGCCCAAATGTCCGCAAAATGGATTCACAGTTCTTAAAACATGCCATGGATAGCAGCATAGCTAGAAAACTGCTTCAACATTAAAATTGGACCCATGTGGTGACCAAAGGTACAAAAGAGCATGACAAGAACCTATTCAGGAGACTGCCAGAGTGATTACACTAACAGGGTGTGGCTTTACTCAAGGACTGTAGTGCATACAGGGTGGACCTTTGATATTGACACAATATCTGACATCTCAGCTTGCTGAGGACACACTAGAAAAGGGAAAATCCACCCTCAGATAGTTATACACTGTACACAGTACAGTGTCATTATGTGATATTTGTTTGCTTTTCAGAAGTTTCTCTTATGAAATTTAACAGGCTTTGTTGTTATACTAACACTGCCTGAACCTAACTCAGCGAGTTTCTACTCTGCCTACATAGCTATTAGACAGACCCTCTGAGAACATTTTTCAATTCAAGAATTTCAATCAGGATTATCTTGGTTTTTTTTTTTCTAAAACTGTCTCCTTCAAATCTCTTGTCTTAATAAAAAAACAATATTAAATAACCACCCAGTGATAAAAAATATTAATGGTTACTGCTACAGGTTTTTATGGTTCCAGTATCTGTTTTTATGGTCAACACATGCTATGGATGCTTTTCTCTTCAACTCAGTGATGAACAGGAGAACACTGTTGAACTTATTTCTACCATTAACAATATTCAGTAAAATGTGTTTTTGTTCTTGTGAAAAATTTGCTTCTCTTAAAGTAAACAGATTGAAATGCCTTGAACTTGTCAGTTAAACATGTCTTCTGTTTGGACTGCCCTGCAGGTGTAACTGGCAAACTCTTGATTGTAGAAGGAAGCTTTGTGCTTTGTGAAATATTTTGCCACTTACAGGGGTGTAGTAGTAAGGGGAAAAGTGGACTAACTACACAGGGCTCCAAGGAGGGGCCCCCAGAAGCCTGGAATAAAGTAGAGTCATCATTAAGCTCCCTGAATAAATCCATTGGGTTACTGAAGCTTGAATTCAAAAAATAATTATGGCTCTGTGATGAAACTTTCACCCCTTTACAAATGACACAAACTAATTTATTCAATTCAAAAATGTACCTTTCGGCTTCTCCCTTGTATTTTCCAACAAGGGGTTGCCACAGCGGATAATTTGGCAGAGGTTTTACGCCAGATGCCAGTCCTGACGTAACCCTCCACGGTAAGGGGGGCTTGTGTACCCACCTGGAATTGAACCAGGGACCTTTCGCTTGAAAGGTGAATGCGCAAACGTCTACTCTACAGGGAACACTGATTTATTCAATTCAACTGAATTCAATTTTATTTATATACCACCAGTTCAGAACAAAAATCATCTCAAGGCACTTTACACTGTAAGGTAAAGACCGTACAGTATTAAAGAGAAAACCCCCAACAATCAGATGATCTCCTATGAGCAAGCACTTGGTGACTGTGGGAAGAAAGAATTTCCTTTTAACAGAAGAGACCTCCAGCAGAACCAGACTCAAGGAGGGGCAGCCATCTGCTTCGACCGGTTGGGGGTGAGGGGAAAGAGAAGAGGGAAAGGAGAGCAAAAGGAGACAGACTATGGGAGAGAGAAGACATTTAATGACATGCAGCAGTAACAAATAAATGCATAGGGAGTGAAAAGAGGTGGGTGGAGAAGAAATGCCCAGCACATCAAAAGAAGCCCCCCAGCAGCCTAAACCTATTGCAGCATAACTATAATCTTTATTAAAAAGGAATTTTTTAAGCCTAATCTTAAATGTAGAAGAGGTGTCTGTCTCCTGAATACAAACTGAGAGCTGGTTCAGGAAAGGGACCTGATAGCTGAAGGCTCTGCCTCCCATTCTACTTCTAAAAACTTTAGGAACCACAAGTAGGCCTGCACTCTGAGAGCGAAGTG
>VUQH01074431.1:0-19612 GCA_015106775.1 Etroplus canarensis
CCCCCTCATACTCACCCACACACACAAACCCAGAACTGCATAACACCTCTTTCTCTCTCTCCCTCACTCACTCACACACACACACACACACACACACACACACACACACACACACACACACACACACACAGTTTGCACACCACAACCACCGCCACCGCATCTCACTCCTTTTCTTCGGCACTACTGTCTTGTTGTGTTGTCTTTTCATTGTGCCTTCTTGTGTACTGTTTTGCACAATTTTGGATTTTTACACTATGTTCATCTGTTCTTTGCACTATGTGCAACTATTGCACTACGTTGCACATGTTGCACTTATCTATTTATTTATTTATTTTTAAATTTCTAATTTTTAAATTTTAAACTGGAAAAACAATAACCCTAGTCCTAGCTCTGTTCTTCTTATTGATACTTTTATGTCTTATGTCTATATGTTTATATGTTGCACCAGGTCCCGGAGAAACGCTATCTCATTTCATTATGATCTGCATCAGCTATATGTGGTTGAAATGACAATAAAGCTCTTGAATCATTACACAAAGAATTAAAATTAGTAAGATGATTTTTAAAGAATGATGTGTAGAAATCTATTATCAGCAACCCTTTTGCAATTGTGTTGCACAGCTGAAAACTGTTGTACTAATAAAGGAACATAAAAAGGGAGCCTGGTATTCTTTAGGTTAGTTTAGTAAACATCAGCAGTTCTTTGTTTGTTTACAGGCTCAAAAGGGCCCGAAAGAAAGAACTTTCTTTAGAGACCAATCAGTCTATTATTGTGTTTAGAAAGGAAGGTTATCCAATGTGAGGAACTGCAGGAATCTTAAAATCTCTTACATGCTATTAAGTACTCCCTTCAGAGAGCAGCACGCACTGGCTCTAACAAGGACTGATGTGCTGCACAGAGAGTTTACAGTTGTTGCTAATTTTCAGACCTTGTCCCTAGTTGAGCTTTTACATCTACAATACTCTGATAAAAATTTACAGTGGTTAATTTGATAAAATCCCAATGCACAACAATTACAAGACAACAGTAAGTATAAATTAACTAGGGAAATAATGTAGAAATAAAATGTACCTTTCAGCTGCTCCCATGTATTCTCCACCAAGGGGTCGCCACAGAGAATTAATCCGCACTGGTAATTTGGCAGAGGTTTTACACCAGATGCCTTTCCTGACACAACCCTCCATGGTGAGAGGGGCTTGTGTCCTCACCAGGGACCTTTTGCTTCAAAGGCAAAAGCGCAAACCACTACGCTATCAGGGACACAGGGAAATAATGTAGAAATATAATTAATAAATACAAAAGATACATTTATTATATTTCTATATTATTTCCCCAGTTAATGTATGCTTACTTATTCTACAGTACATGGGGACACAAGTCCCTTTCACCATGGAGGGTTATGCCAGAAAGGGCATCTGGTGTAAAACCTCTGCCAAATTACTGATGCAAATCAATCTGCTGTGGTGACCCCTTGGGGAAAATACAAAGCAGCAGCTGAAGGTACACATACAAAAGATACATATTGTTATTATTCTGTTATTATTGTTGCTCTTATTTAGCTTTGTTATATTCTTATTTTTATATTATTGTTATCATTATTATTAATGGTGATGGTGATGATAGTGATAGTAGCAATAATGATAAATAATATAACAATATATAAAAATATTTATCACTTGGATATTAGACATTTATTCTCAGGGATATTTGTATAAATATTCATATGTATGTATGTATGTATGTATGTGTGAATATAAATATATGTTTAGTGGAATGTATTTCTACATATACTTTTACCTCAGTTTTACTGATCAATTTCTTTGTTTTCACTTATTCGCTTACTTCTTCATATTTCTTACCTAGGCCTTCCTGTCTTACTTGCACAATGTGAGTAGGGGGAACAGCATTTCAATTCTGCACACAGGAGAATTTATAATAAAGTTGACTTTGAACTGTGAAAGAGTCGATGTGAGACAGCCTGGCCCTGATTTCAAAATGATGAAAATCTGTGGTTGGCATGAACAAAATAAATCACATTCCTCACCAGTCTGACTTTAGAATAAAATGTTTTCCCCTTCACCACATGAATCTGGCAGCCACAAAACAACTACATTTCGCATATGGCCAACAAAGAATAAGCAATACCACAACACTCTTTGAAAATAGTAATGTCAGGTCAGGTTTATTTATATAGCACATTTAAACACAACTGCTACTGACCAAAGTGCTGCAAATAGTTCAAACTAGAGGCTGATCAGTACTGGATTTTGGGGGTTGATGACTAAAAACAATATATACTAGCAGAAATTATAGATATAGTTGTGATGCATCACTAAAAACCTTTAACATCAATGCACATCTAATAGACACTAATAATGCACTGTCACCTCACAGGAAGGAGGTCTTGGGTTTGTATCCACTGGCCAGCTGGGAACTTTCTATGTTGAGTTTGCATGTTCTCCCTGTGCCTGCTTGGGTACTCCAGCTTCCTCCCACAGTCCAAAGACATGCAGGGTTAGGTTAAGTGGCAATGTAAATGCGAATGCGAGTGTGAATGATTGTCTTTCTCTGTCTGTTAGCCATGCAATAGATCGCTGACCCGTCCAGAGTATACCCCTATGACAACTGGTGTTTCACTTAACTGTTAACCTTTTTTATTAAACAACTGTGTTTATCCATATGGTTTGTATCATTTTTAATGTTTGATATAAAAAGCTCCTTCAGCTGCTCCCTTGTAGTTACTTAAGGCATTGCCGCAGAAGATGAATATGCATTAATAATTTAGCACAGTTTTTACACTGGATGCCCTTTCTGATGCAACCTTCCCATGATGGCAGGTGCTTGTGTCCTCACCTGGATTCAAACCAGGGACTGTTCACTTGCCAGGCAAATTTGTCAATTGTTTGATTTTTATTATGCTGTATGTTTATTTCTTTTTTCGTTCATATGCTCTTGCCTATGCTTAGATGCTTTCACATTTTTGATTTTCCTTTACTGTCTATAAATAACATCAACCTGCCAGGACCTGCAGATGAAAATGAGCCCCAATCTGGCATATTTGCACAATGAACTCAAGTTTTCATGTTAATTAAAGTGGATTGTTTGTGAGGAGCACTGCTCAACTAAGTAAAGAAAGTCCAGCATTGCTTAAAGACCCTACGGTAGGGAAATGTCAAGAAATCTATGATTTTCTAGAAGTTCGATCCCTAAAACCTTCAAAGTAACATCTGTTGCAGAGGATTTCGTTAGCATCTTGAGTGCATCTCAGATTAGAACCCATCACCTATTTTGCAGATGTCAAGCAGCCACAAAAGGCATGTTACCATCACAACCATCCTTTTTTGTGGAAGACAGGGCTTCATGGTGATATGTTGCAAAGAAACCACTACTGAGGAAAACTAAATAAGAGAACTCCTTAAGATAAGAAACAAAGAATAGCCATAAGACCACCTAAATTCTAGGCTTTGGACTGATGCATTCTGATTGTATGTATGTCATTCCTCTCTCCTAAGGCTCCCACCAGAGGAATTTTTGCAGAACTGTCAACACGTCACTGCTACAACAAAGTTTGTGTCCAATGAAATTATCTTTTGAGCAAAATAGTAGGTAAAACACATCTCATGTGTTATCTGGCAAAGGAGAAGAGTGGTGGTGTGCTGTATCATATGATCTGGCCTTCACAATCATCTGACCTAAACCCAGTTGAGATAGTTCAGGATGAGCTGGACTGCAGAGTGTTAAAAAAGCCAGTTGGAGCTCAACATATGTGAGAACTCTTTCCAAACTGCTGGGAAAGCTCCAGGTGACTCCTCTATGGGAGGATGCCAAGAAAGTGCAAAGCAAGGCAAAAAGGGAGCTTCAGAATATGTTTTATCAGAGTTATTCAGTAATTTTCTACACAGTAGAAAATAAAACCTTTGATTAATTAGATGCGGCCAATTTTTTTTGACTTGTACTGTATATATAACTGCATTTCAATGTAACAAACATTACCAGAAAGTGCTGTATAAGAAAAATAAAGTCTGACAATTAAATATAACCATTAGTCGTAAAAGCATTGCATATTATGAGACAGTTGATTTAATTAAAATGAAATCTTATTATTTTTAAATGGTAAGAAAAAACTAGATCAATTTGAACCCAGGCTCTATCCATCATCTGCTTGTCTTATGAGGAGCTGTATGTGCAGTCTGCATATTTTTCTTCTCTTTTTCTGTCCATCCTATAGGGAAAGGGAGACAATGTGGCGTTGTGTGCATTAAATGTTTAGGGCACTGTGACTTTAAAGGGGTGGTGGTTCACAGTGAGGTAGCAGATAGGTTTGATTTAGTCGTTAAGAACACCTCGTACATCCCGGACTGACTCTGCCAGTAAACCAGCGTTGTTTGAATCGCCGTCAAGACAATCTCCAGAAAGCCGCGCGTGTCAGCAGCTGCGCCCTGTCAGGAGCGATGGGAGGTGCGGCCGCCGCTATCTCCCTGTCGTGAGCACACCATCATTAATTTTCGATAAGGCATCTGATCAGCATATTCATTATGTTTTCTCCCGTGGCAGAGGCCGAGACGCGCCAGAAATTGCTGCGCAATGTGAAGAAGGAGGTTCGTTCATTTTATTTCATTTGGGCTCATCACAGTTTATGTTTACGTGTGCTGTAGTGTCAGTGTGTGTGTGTGTGTGTGTGTGTTGCCTATTCGTGCGTGCATACATGCGTGTGAGTCGTCCATCAGGGCTGACTCCATCGCAGGCCTGTTTATGATAAAACCGACGGTTTATTTTACATAATAAGATTGGATGCAATTAGGCTGCCTGTGAAAATGTGCAGGCCACCGGTCTGTTTGTGACTGCTGGTAGACTGGCGTAAGATGGTGATGACGATGATGGTGATGGTACTGATGACGATAATACTGATGATGGTTTTGATTTTATGCTGTGGAAGAAACCTGTCACACATAAGAACCCCTGTGCAGACTGTTTACGGCTGCTTTTGTCGTACTCCCTTTAACCCGCCATCCTCTTATTCAGCAAAGGTGTGACCTCGCCTTCTGCCTCATTCAGCATTTATAATATATAATGTACAACTGCCCGTCTTTATATTCTGAAATATATTTGTGCATCAGTCAGAAATGACAGTGCGCACAATGCACCACCCTTACAAACTGCACAGTGGCTCCATGATTTCCCATGTAGGCAAAGAAATCAGGAGATCTGAGTCAAGCAGGGCACTTGTAGACCTATTCCGCTTGTGCTCCCCCTCACCTGTGACTCATTGGCTCTCAAGAAACCTATGGCACTGGTACAGGATCCTGCAGTAAGGAGGGGCTTAGCTGTGACATATAGATATAAAAATGTTTCAATTTGGTTTACATAGATGGATAATTTTTACAAAAAAACAAAAAAACAATGGCCAGGCCTGGTTGCAGTTGCTAAACTAAGTAATAAATGATAGTAGGATTGTGGAAAAAGTACCTTTGGGTTTTTACTAACATTCAGCATATTACAAGTACAGGCAAGTTTGTATGGAAATAATATCTTTATTTATGACAGGTTTGTTACAGCTCAGAATTATTTTCATAGAGCACCGAGCATCACTTTAAATTTAGTATATTTTATTTTTACATGCTTTATAGTTTAACAATATACAACAACTTTGTAGGCAATCAGTTTACCTGGAAGGGGATCTAATGGAAAGACTCACTGGCCACTTCATTATTTATACCTTGCTGGTACAGGGTTGGACCTCCTCTTTGCCCTCAGAGCTGTGGCATAGATTCAACAAGGTGCTGAAAACATTTCTCAGAGATGTTGGTCCATATTGGCATGATAGCAAGCCGTTGTTGCAGATTTGTCAGCTGCATATCCAAAAATCAAAGGTGCTCTATTGGACTGAGATCTGATGACTGTGGAGGCCGTTTGAGTACAGTGAACTCATTGTCATGTTCAACAAAGCAGTTTGAGATTATTTGATGACATGGAATTTTCCTGCTTGAAGTAATCATCAGAAGATGTCTACACTGTTTGATATAAAAGCACCTTCAGCTGCTCCCTTGTATTTACTTAAGGCATTGCTGCAAAAGATGAATATGCATTAATAATTTAGTACAGTTTTTACACTGGATGCCCTTTCTGACGCAACCTTCCCATGATGGGAGGGGCTTGTGTCCCTACCTGGATTCAAACCAGGGACTGTTCACTTGCCAGGCAAATGTCAGTCACTGCACTACGGAGACACTGTTTGATTTTTAATATGTTCTATGCTAGAAGTAATCAGAAGATGGCTACACTATGGCCATTAAAGGGCTGTACATGGTCAGCAACAATACTCAGGTAGGGTGTGGCGTTCAGTGCTCAGTTTGTACTAATGGGCCCAAAGTTTCTTGTTCATCAAAGTCCATTAGTACCAAGAAAATGCCCCCTACAACATTACACCACCTGTAGCACCCTGAACTGCTGATACATGGCAGGATGGAACCATGCTTTTATTTTGTTTATGTCAGATTCCGATCCTACCACCTAAATGCTGCGGCAGAATTGAGACTCATCAGACCAGACAACAGTTTTCCTGTCTTCTGTCATCCAATTTTGGTGAGCCTGTGTGAATTGTAGGCTCAGTTTCCTGTTCTTATCCGACAGAAGTGGCATCTGATGTGATTTTCTGCTGCTGTAGCCCATCTGCTTCAAGGTTTAATATGTTGTGCATTCAGAGATACTCTTCTGCATACCTTGGGTGTAACATACAGTTATTTGAGTTACTGTTGACTTCCTTTCAGCTCGAAGCTGCCTGATTATTCTCCTTTAACCTCTGGCATCAACAAGGCATTTTCACAGACAGAACTACCACTCACTGGATATTTTCTCTTTTTGTAATTTATTCTCTGCAAATGGTTGCATGGGAAAACCCCAGTAGATCAGCAGTCTGAAATACTCAGACAAGCCCCTCTGGCAACAAACATGCCAGATTTAAAGTCACGTAAATCGTCCTTTTTCTGCATTCTGATGCTGGGTTTGAACTTCAGCAGGTCAACTACATACATGTAGTGTAGGCATGCACTGTAGATGCCCAAATGCACTGAGTTGCTGCCATGTGATTGGCTGATTAGAAGTTTGCTTTAATGAGCACTTGAATAGGTATACCTAATGGAGTGACCAGTAAGTGCATAGTACAGTGTTTTTGGAAATTGTTTTATACAGTGGACTAAACATCTGTATATTGTGACATCTGCTATTTTGAAATGTAATGATAAAAATATTTTATTTCTAAATCTTTAACTTGGTAGAAGTGCAGAATAAACTGTTAGAGCAATCATTTAGAATGTTTGTCATTTAGGAATCATTTAGAAGCACTTTTACATATCTAATTGTGTCAAGAGTCAAATCCTCATGGGATTATCATGGAGTTTTGCAAGGTTCTTTTCCTTTTCTTTTAGTACTCATGGTAAAATAGACACATGGACAAATGAAGACCATAAATTGCATGTGCTTTATGTTTAAAAGAAGTTTGAAAATTGAAGTGCATATTGTATATGATACGGCACAGTATGGTAGGCATTCACAAAGAAAGCCCATTTAGTGCAGCACTTCAGTGAAGGGGCTTATTGAATCTCCACAGATGAGGCTTCAGTGATAGTAAAATTGGCATACTACATATGCAGTATGCTATAAACAGCTTGGAAGCGAGGTCTTGCATTGTTGTACTGCTGCTTTATCATTACCTTTTGTAACATAACCCCCAAAACTTGCTTTTGTGCTTCTTGTTTTCTCTTTATTACCTAATGAAATTTCCCCCCTGGGATTAATAAAGTATTCTGATTCTGATTCTGATTCTAATTATGTAACTGTGTCAGACTGATTAAGACTTGTCTCATGATGTACTTTTCCCCTTTAGGTGAAACAAATTATGGAGGAGGCAGTAACAAGGAAATTTGTGCATGCAGACAGCAGCCACATTATATCCTTCTGTGGTAAATGTTTTTCTACTGCTCATTTTTATTGCAATCACCACCAAGCCATTGTTCATTGTAGATGGCATGAAAAGTATATTGTATGTTTTACTTTAGCTGAAGAACAGGTATTATAGGTTGCATAAAACCCCATTTGGTCACAACCCTTTTGACATATACAGTACAGAATGATGGCTGGCATCACATTGTGTCAAGTTATATCACCTCCCATGAGTTCATCTTTACAGTGCCAAGAGGTCCTGCACAGTGTGTTCCTAATGATTTATTTTCAGTAGTCAGATCTATTTATATTCAATAAAGTTGAAGGATGAACCTTCAAAGGTGTTGATACTAACAAGGAGTGAGGTGTATATGATTCACAACCCTCATATCCTAGCAACTGTAGGCAGTGTTGACTTCGGTCTATTTCTTCTTGAGCTACCTGTGCCTGCCTTTCACGTGTTTCTGTACAAAAGTGTTAAAGCTTGAGGCCTTTAAATTCATGAAATTATACTGTTCTTATGAAATGAAAACAAAGCTCTAGGATTAATACAAACATTCCACCTTAAATACATAAAAAATTAAGTTTAAATTAAAAAAAAAATCTAAATCAAATATTTACTAACACCCTGTATGTTTGTGTGTACGTGTAGCCGTAGTGGAGGCTTGTGTGCTTCATGGACTGAAACGTCGGATTGCAGGCCTGCTGTGCAGTAATAAGGTTGCAGCACTCTTTATGAAAGTGGCAAAAAGCTTTTCGCCTGCTGCGGAGCTCTGTCACAAGGTCCAGGAACTGGAACAACTCATTGAAAACAGGTGAACCTTCTGCCTGTGGGAGACCAGAGACATAAAATCTTTACATGCATTCTTTCTCTTTTAGTTTTGTTCATATATTTTTTTTAACTTTTAGAAACTATGTAGGGTACTAAATAAATTCCAATTTGGCTTCCTGTTCCATTTTTACAGCTTTTGTAGACATCGTCTGTCAAGTTTCTTTTCTTCCCTCTGTTATAGCAAGCAGAATAATTCCTCACTGAGTAATGACCGCAGTCGGCAGTCCAAGCTGGTCAACCTCCCTCCTCAAGCACTCAAGCACCTGTGGATCCGAACTGCCCTAATGGAAAAGCTTCTAGATAAGATTGTCCTGTACTTAGTAGAAAACAGCAGGTATGATTATCAATGTTTTTATCGTTTTATTTATTTTCTATTCAGTACCACAAATTTGCCATAGGTAACTGATGTCTATGCATCTTAACCACCAAAGTTTCCAAACTTTTTTAACTTTCTTCAGAATGCTTCCTTCTCCCATGTGGTATGCAATGAGGAAAATTGGCAATAAATAAAAGAAAACCTGGATGTAAAAGCTATAACATTCCAGCATGTATATTTGTTGTGATTATTGTTTGCTTCAGTGCATTCTATGACAAAGAAGCCATGCTGATGGATCCTGTGGATGGACCAATTCTTGCATCTTTATTGGGTACTTTTTCTTTCTGTTCTGTCAGTTTATTTAGTTACTGATTCAGATCTCCACTTTAAACCCATTAACCCTGTTTTACAGTTGGCCCTTGTGCTTTGGAGTACACCAAAGTTAAGACTGCAGACCATTTCTGGACAGATCCATCTGCTGATGAGCTTGTACAGCGGCATCGCATCCACAGTGGTCACTGTCGGCAGGATTCCCCCTCCAGAAGGCCAGCCTTGGTTAGTTAATTTGAATACTTTCTTGAAAAACAACCAGCAGTGAGCCACACACTGTTTTTTGCATGTGTACTACTTTTGATGTTTTCTTAACCCCTACCAGATCCAGAAGAGACAGTCTAGTGGTAGCATGGATGACCGCCCTCTCATGTGGGTGAGGGAATATGTTGAATCACTTCACCAAAACTCTAGAGCAACACTTCTGTTTGGAAAGAATAATGTCCTGGTTCAGCCGGTATGTGCTTTTCTTTTATTTTCAACAAAATGATGTAAACCTATTGCTTACTTTAAGTGAGAGAATATTAAGAGAAGCTTGCTTACTTTTTGGAAAACTTGACACCTCTATCCATTGATTTATATGTACCTAGACTGAATTGTACTGCAGTTAGACATTTTATGATTTGTTAGCTGTTGCTTGTGTTTGCAGAGAGATGACATGGAGGCCATCCCAGGATATCTTTCTCTACATCAAACTGCAGACCTTATGACACTGAAATGGACACCAAATCAACTGATGAATGGCAATGTTGGGGAGCTAGATTCTGAAAAAAGGTTAGCCTGATAGAACTCCAATCTACAGAGAATAATAACTTGTTTTACACAGCTTAGTCAATGACCCATATTTACTCATCTGTCTTTCAGTGTTTACTGGGATTATGCTATGACAATTCGTTTGGAGGAGATCGTGTATCTTCACTGTCATCAGCAAGGTAACTTCCCTATTATTTTTCCACAAGTCCCAAAGTACTGAATGTGATTATAAAGTCCTTAAAAAAGAAGGAGAAAAAAACTTCAATTTGCCCAGTCTTCCCTTCAAACTTGTCTCTTTGGGCAGCGCTGCAATCCTTTCAGTTTAGCCTGTGATTTTAGATTACTTGCTAGAAGTCATTTTCTGAACGGATCCCTTATGGATCTCCTCCAGTGTGTCAGAATGGCTACCCTATAATATGAATTTCATTTTGGGGAAAGTAAAAGTTGCAAGAAGCCAAATATGGTGAGTAGGGTGGGCAGTGAGTGACATTTATGTAGGTGTTGCCAAAAAAGTTTGTGTTTTCATTGCAACATAAGCAGGTGCACACTGGCAGGCCATATACTGTCCTTTAGTTGATGTTACAGTAAAACTCTACAATGACAGTATGATCCTGGGGGAGGAATTAATGATGTCTGGTCAGTTTGGCACAGAAAAAATATGTTTTTCCTTTATACAAGTTTGGCCTCCATAGAGAAAGAGCAGATCCACACATGCAAGTGGTCAGAACGAGACTTGCTTGGAGCTATCTAAGGATAGCTGCGGTGTTGGAAGTGGTACAGAGGTGCGCAGGGACAAGACCAACAGGAATAGGCCAAATATAAATCTGGCATGGTTTTTAATTTTTATGGATGGAGTCGCTAAACTTTATGATCACACCGTGTAGTAGTTTTAAGAGTTATTTACTTTGTCCCTATTGTGTGGGTTTCTCCAGTGAACAGTGGAGGCACAGTAGTTTTGGTGAGCCAAGATGGAATCCAGAGACCTCCTCTACATTTCCCTAAAGGAGGTCATTTGCTTCAGTTTCTCACTTGTTTAGAAACTGGCCTGCTACCTCATGGACAGCTGGATCCACCACTCTGGAATCAGAGAGGAAAGGTCAGCATGGCAAGAGGATGATAAAATAACTGCTCAATGTATTTTTCAATATTTTTGGCAATAATACTCAATTTACCAGTAATTCTGTTATACTATAACAGTTATGGTACTTCATATACTATTTCCATTCTCAGGGAAAGGTTTTCCCCAAACTGCGAAAGAGAAGTCCACATGGCTCATGTGATTCTGTATCAGATAAGGAAGATGATGAAGCAACCGATTATGTGTTTCGGATCCTCTTTCCTGGCAATCAGATGGAATTCAGTAAGTGTCTTTAATCTTCCTATTCAGCCTCCCTGAGATAATGCAATACTGAATCATCAGATATTACATCTGCAATTGCTCTGCTCTCGTAATATGTCATTTATGGCTTCAGCCATTTCTGTTTAGATTAATCTGTTGTATCCCCAGGCATGTATTCAGTGTCTGTCTTTGTAATTAAGTTCTCTCTAATGTGAAATTGCTACAGCCATAATAATTTTCCTGCCTGTTTAGTGTCTGTGTGTCCATTTCACATTATAGTTCCAGCGATAATAAGGAGCCTTTGGCTCCCGCATCTGCATCTCCATCCTCTCTCTTGGTTTGTTTTCACCATGCATTTTTAGTTCTTTTTTGTTTTTGTTTTGTTTTGTTGCATAAATTAACTTAGATGTCCGAATCAGTCAGGACTGCATCTGGTTTTACTTGCTTATGTTTGAGATAGTAGCAACAGTAATGGTAAGAGCTGCTATGCTGTGCAGTGGCCCCAGAGCTGATAGATCAGGGCGTTAATATGTGGCAACCGACGCCCAGAAAGTCCTCCTGCTCCTCCTGCTCACAGAACGGCTCATCTGATGGCTCTCTGCCTAATGGCTGTAATCAAGAAAGGTGAGTTTTTTTTCACTGGACAGGCTCAACTCTGCATTCGTATTATTCCATTTGACTAAGTTTGAAATTTTCCAACTTAACCAGGGCTCCCTTAAAGCTCCTTTGTGACACCATGAAATACCAGATAATCTCCCGTGCATTCTATGGATGTGAGTATAAACTACAATCATTCAAGTTAGTTTGTTCAACAGTTCATGCTGATCAATAATTCATTGCAGCAGTGAAAATGAGAAGACGTATCTTTCCTCTCTAGGGCTTGCATACTGCCGTCATCTATCCACAGTCCGTACCCACCTCTCTGCATTGGTCAACACCACAATAGTTGACCCCGATGTACCCTGTGATGCTAGAGGAGGCCTCTCTGTGGAAGTCTGGGGTAGTTTCCTTAGAGACAGCTCCGTAAGATTCACACATACACATACACACCTAGGCATTACACAGCTCTTAATTGTCTGTCATTATCTTGTAAATTTGTTATTTTTATCAGTGTGTGATTTCAGTTTGAGGAAATCTGAAAAAATATGTCCCCTTTTCAGGCCTATGAGGAAAAGGAGATACACAGGCTGGTGTATTTTGGTGGTGTGGCTCCTTCACTACGTAAAGAAGTCTGGCCCTTCCTGTTAGGACATTATAAGTTCACCATGACTGAGAAATGCCGGCAGGAGGTATTTTTTATGTGCTGTAAAGAACTTTGCTCATACCTTAAGTTATTCTTTACTGTTTCTTTACACATGGTTTCTGCTTCAGATTGATGAGCAGATGCGATCCATGTATGAGCAGACTATGAAGGAGTGGCAGGGTTGTGAGGCCATTGTCCGTCAGAGGGAGAGAGAGAAACATGCTGAGGCCCTTGCCAGATGCTCATCTGGAGCTAGTGTGGAAAGAGGACCTGTGCAGCGGGACTCCACCATCAGTACAGATGCAAGTTTGAGCTTTATGCATAAAAATGTGCCCCAATATGCAACATTTACCACAAGGGAACTATTTAAAGAGTAGTGAGGAATTAACTTGGCTAACAGTTCTGCTGTTTTTGTTTTTGTTATAATCTGTCTCACTCTAGTCATCTCTAAGTAGCAACTCAGATCAACAAAATGCCCACTCACAGAGCGATTCCAGCAGCAGCAGTGCACAGGTAGTGTCTCACAAGCAAGAACGTCACAACAACAATGACTTCTATTACAAGCCATACCAGTGATTTTTCATGTTACACGCTTTAGCTGACCGACTATATCTTATATACAGTTATGTGAAAAAGAAAGTTACTTAGCTTTTTTCTGGACTTTAGTACACCCCATGCTTCAGTAGCTTGTAGAACCACCTTTAGCAGCAATAACTTCAAGTAACTTTTTTCCGTATGACTTTATTGTCTCTTGCATAATTGTGGAGGAATCTTAGCCCATTCTCCTTTCCTGCATTGCTTCAGTTCATTGAGGCATTCATTTACGCACAGCTGTCTGATGTGTTGCCACAGCATTTGATTTGGATTGAGGTCTGGACTTTGACTGGGCCAGTGCAACACTTTGATTTGCTGGGATCATTGGCCCATTACAAGACCCAGTTTTGGCCAAGCTTTAGCTGTCAGACAGATGGCCTCACATTAGACTCGAGAATACTTTGGCATACAGAGGAGTTCATGGTTGACTAAATGACTCCAAGGTGCCCAGGACCTGTGGCTGCAAAACAAGCCCAAATCATCATCTCTCCACATCTGTGCTTGACAGTACGTGCATTATGCCCAGACAGCTCCACTTTGGTCTTGTCTGTTCTTGTCTGTCCAAAGGACATTGTTCCAGAAGTCTAATGGTTTTGCAAACCTATGCTGTGCCTTGTTCTTTTTAGAGAGAGGAGGCTTTTTCCTGGTAACCCCTTCAAACAAGTCTTAATTATTAAGGCTTTGTCTGATTGCACCATCATGAACTTTAACATTTAATATGCTAATGGAGGCCTTGAGAGTCTGAGATGTAGCTCTTGGATTAGTTCTCTGTGCATTGCCATCCACATATGGGAAGATTGTGGTATTGTGCTAACATATGCCTGAATGTTCAGACCCAATAAACTACCAAAACTTCTTGTTTTATAGAGGTGTTCAAACTAGTTAATCACGGTAATCTGACCAGCAGTACCTAGCTGCTACTCATCCTCTTAATTCCTTTGGAAGTGAAAAAGCTGGACTTAGTTTTTTGCAGGACTCCTGTGAAAACTTTCTTTTTCATATGACTGTATAATTTACTGTCTTGTTCTCACTTTCCAAAGCTCACAATAACTTTTTAAATTCCTTTTTCCATCTTAATTATAGATTATACTGAAAAGAACATGCATGTGTTTGAAATACTCATACTATATGTTGTGTCACTTTTGTCACAGTTAAACGGCATCTGAAAACTTATAGTTTACTGGCAAAACTGTACTTTGTGAATGCCAGTGCTTCATTGAGGCTGTACTTGGGCTGTACTACCATTCGTTTTATAGTATTTGGTCATAAATTAAGGTAGTGATTTAAAGGACTGAAATTTATCACATGACAATGGTATTGCATTGAAAGACAGAGGATCAGTTGATTGCAATTCACTCTGAAGGAGGCATGGATGCCTATACCAAATTTCAAGGTAGTTCATATAACAGTTGTTGAGACACTGAAAAAAATACCAAATGTCAACCTCATGGTGACAAGAAAAATTCAGGGGATGACCAGAGTCATGAGGATTTGTCATCTAAGAGATATTTGAAGCTATTTCAGCTGGCAGACCAACTGAGTGACAATGCAATACTTAGAGAAAAACTTTGCTCTTTGGTTGCCAAAGTGTCCTTCATTTCAGTAAAAGGAAGAAGGAATGCAAGTTTATAATGTAACTTAAATACATTAAAAAGTTTATTTTGATGAATGTATTTAAATAAGGACACCCAGAAGCCTAGAAATCAGTCTAAAACCTTATGGTATGCTAAAACACTGATAGCTGTAAAGTGAAATGCATGTGATTTGGGTGTCATTTTTTAAAAAGCAGTCCTTTATCAATAATTATTGAGTGTTTACTAACTCTTTAAAGAGCAGCTGCATGTAATTAATACATTTGATAACACTAATAACTTTTCATGTTGTTTGATTGATTTGACCTTATGATCTGCAAAGAACATTTTAACCAATTTTCTATTAATGGATTACCTTTAGTTATAAATGACTTGTACCAAAAACTAATGGCTAAACACTGGTCAGAAGAATTTTAAACCTGGCAGCCCATGATCTGCTCCTATTAGTGGTTTAAGACTGATCTGTAATGCATTAATTACAGATGGACATTAATAAAGCCATCAGTTGCTACTTTTTAAATTTGTGGCTTATCAGAAAGTGGCATTTTGATTTTTTGTTTATGGGTTTAAGACATGCAAATCCACAGAGGTAATCTTTTAAAATTAATCAATCTCAGTTGTACTGGCATCATTACATGTACATATAATAAATGTTCATAATTTTCTATCGGCACCCAGGTATTTGAATCAGTTGACACAGGAGATCAGGTTGAGAGTGAGTCCAGACGTGAAGAGGAAGAAGAAGCACAGCCCAGTAATACAGGGAAAGCCTTTCCAAATGAGACCACAGACAAGCCACAACTTCCCTCCTGCAAACCCTCCTCTTCAGAGCTGCCAAACCAACCTCCAAGTTCAGACAAAATCCATCCTGTAACTGAGTCAGCCTCTCAGCAGAAAGCAGAAACATCAGAAGCTTGCAGTGAGGAACCTACAGCTGGATCACAGCCTGTAAAGAGTCAGCTCGCAACATGTGAATCAGGAGGGAAGGACAGAAAGGACCCTCTGGCCAAGGATGAGACCTTTTCAGAAAGTGTGGCAGTTCAGGAGACAAAAGGGAAACTTGAAGTGGAAGAAAAAGCTGAATTCGAAGAAAAAGATGCAAAACATGGGTTGACTGGAGGCCTGAAAGGAGCAGACACAAATATTAATTTGAAATCTGCTCCAGAGAATACTAATGTTCTAAAGCTAGAAACAGAGATTCATAATGAATATTTCCAAGCTCCTCCGCTTGGACAGACTTTAAGTCTTCAGCCACACAAAAACAAAGATCTGGAAGTGGAGCCGTCTTGTCCGCCTACAGCAGAAAAAGATGGAAATCCACCAAGTGAAAAAAAGCCAGAGATTTCTAAAAAGTATGAAATGATGTCTGAAAAAATCCCATCAAAAACAATCAAGGCCTACAGTACACAGCCAGAAGCAAAGGATGTTGAAGCGGCCATCTTTGACTTTGTTGAACCCAAAAAAGCTGCAGAGATTCCGTTTGAGAAACCTGGTTCAAATTCTCCAGTCAGACAAGTATTGAACGCTCTTCAGTCAGCATCACTATCATTATCATCTCACTCTCGGCAGTCTCCAGACACAGCAGATTCAGATGACTCTCCTTCTGCGTTGGAAATGGAGGACATTCCTGCAGGGATAGCATGTGTGACCTCTGAGGATATTAAAACCAGGCCTTTGGCAGGCCTTTCTGCACCCCCTGTCTCCCTGGCACAGAGAGAGAAAATAGCATCTGAGGATCTTGCCCTAGATCACCATCTGGACACAGCTTGTAATACCAGTCCTGAGGGCACTGACCTGGGCCTTTCTGAAGAGGAGCCCGAGATGGAAAATGTGTTAGTTGAACCAGAATCTGCGGAGGTGGGAGGAGCGACCAAATATGATGACTCCTCAGAGGAGCAAACCTATTCTGTAAGCATTGCACACAACAGATTTAAAGACAGTCTTTCTTTTAATCCTTAGCATAGAGTAACTAAATTTACTTGTATCTCTATAGCAAGAAACAATGGACATGTACTTGATCAATTTACATCGTATTGACAAAGATGTCAGACGTTGTGACAGAACATACTGGTACTTCACTTCCGAGAACCTGGAGAAGCTGCGAAACATAATGTGCAGGTAAATGCATAACTATGCTACATATCTCTCAGGTTTGTTTTAATGCAGATGGTGAACCAAAAAAGTCTAAAAAAATTGTTTGTATTTGTAGTTACGTGTGGCAACATCTGGATACAGGTTATGTCCAGGGCATGTGTGATCTTCTTGCACCCCTTCTGGTTATTCTGGATGATGGTCAGTAAAACCTTTTAAGTGCAATCTTTATCAGTATAAGCTTTGCATAAATGCACATAAATGGTCAAATTAAATACTTGTTAAATGTGTGTGGGGCTTTCCAGAGGTCATGGCATTCAGCTGTTTCACTGAACTGATGAAGAGAATGAACCAGAATTTTCCTCATGGAGGTGCCATGGACTCTCACTTTGCCAATATGCGTTCACTTATTCAGGTATGTATATATTTTTGCACACATACACTCACAAAAACATTTTGTAAACTGACTATGCTTTACAGTGTAATTTTACTGAATAATTAAAGTAGCCTACAAATAAGAATTGTAGCTTCCTACTGATACTGAAATGTAAATACAATTGAAAGAAAAAAAATTGGTTTAAAGTTTTTCCTACTTTGTGACAAGAAAAAGAAACTGTATTACAGCCTACATACTTTATTCTAAGGATGCAATCAGTAATAACTAAATCAATCCACTTGCATCTACTAATGAGTTTAAGTTTTTGGACAGTGACTTATTTTTTCTAATTTTGCCTCTGCACACTACCACAGTTAATTTTTTAAATCTACAGTGAAGATATGACTAAAATGCAGACTTTTAGTTTTAATTTAACAGGTTTAAAGGAGAATTACATGAACTGTTTAGGAATTGCAGCCATTTTTATACATAATCCCTATTTTCAGAGGCTCAAAAGTAATGGGACAAACTAAAGTCATTTTAAATATAAAGATTGTTTTTAATACTTAGATGAAAATCATTTGCAGTCAGTGACTGCCTGAAGTCTAGAACCCATGGACATCACCAAATTCTGTGTTTCCTCCTTAGAGATGCCAGGCTTTTACTGCACCCACCTTAAGTTGCTGCTTGTTTGTGAGTCTCTCTGCTTTCAGTTTTGTCTTCAATAACTGAAAAGCATGCTCTTCTGGGCTGAAATCAGGTAACTGACTTGCTCACTGAAGAATATCCATTTCTTTGCCTTGGGAAACTCTTGGGTTGTTTTTGTAGTATGCGTTGGGTAAATATTCATTTGCAATGTGCAGCACGATCCAGTCAGTTTTGCAGCATTTCACTGAATCTGAGCAGAGAGTATTGCCCTGTACACTAAAGAATTCATCCTACTACTTATATCAGTAGTCACATTGTTGATAAATAGACCACTGGCAGCCATACATGTTCACGCCATAACATTGTCTCCACCATGTTTGACAGATGATGTATATACTTCAGATCATGAGATGTTCCTTTCTTTCTCCATACTTTTTTCTTCTCATCATTCTGGTACAAGTCCATCTTGGTTTCATCTGTCCAACAATTTTTTTCCCCAAAACTGAGCAGGCTCTTTTTTGGATGTTTCCTGGGAAAACCTATTCTGGCCTTTCTGTTCTTAACTTTAACCAGTGGTTTTCACCTCATTGTAAACCCTCTGTATTTACGTTAATGAAGACATCTCTTGATTGCAGACTTTGACAGTAATGCACCTAACTCCTGAAGTGTTCTTGACTTGAGTAGATGTTGCGAAGGGTTTTTTTCTTAACCAGTTTAAGAATTCTGCAGTCATCTACTTTAGTTGTCTTCTGTGGTCTTCCAGGGCTTTTTGGTGTTGGATTCCTTTACAATAATATAACAGATTGTTGATCTGTCCACTCCTAAAATTCAGTTTGGCTTTTCACCCTAATAATAGCCTCTTTTACTTATGTCAATATCTCTTTGTAAAATGTGTAAAAAAAAAAAAAAATGGTTATAATTCCTAAAAATGTAATGAAATTGGAACATGCAGACAAAATTGTGAAAGCTGTCTTGTTATCCAAATATTTATGGAACTAACCCTTTGTATGTTACAGTCCCCCCTTGATCATAACTTTTGTGCTTTTGAAAAGGCATGTGTCATGACTCGGTGTGGTGCTGGACTCAAACGCTGGATGCAGGATGAAAAGTTCAGTGTTTTTATTAACAATGAAAGTTATGATGCAAGGTGGTCTGCTCGCTGGAGCAAGGCAGGACGGAACCAGCAGGAAGGCTCAGTGGCAGGCAGGTGAGGCATGAGCTCGGCCAGAGCTCGGAGAAGGCGAAGAAGCGATGAGGGTTTAGGGCTGCTGCGATTGTGGAAACGAGGGAGCAGCAGCGACGGGAAACACTCTCAACGAACTGGCGACGAGCAGCGCTCGCCGCCAGCTTAAGAACAGCTCTTCAGTTCACACGTGGAATCAGCGACAGGTGCGGCAGCCAGGACTCCCAGGTGAGCCCGCAGGTAATTAGGTCAGGGCCGCCACACCTCCTGGAGAACGATAGGGAGAGAGAGAGAGAGAGAGAGAGAGAGAAGGACACACAGACATAGACGGAGGGCACAACGGGCTGGAACGGACAGGCTTAATCTGAGACACATG
>VUQH01074434.1:0-26293 GCA_015106775.1 Etroplus canarensis
TCTAAATTTAAAAGTAAAAGATTACAGGCCATCCAGGTCTTTATGTCTTCAAGACAAGCCTGTAATTTAACTAATTGATTTGAGTCATCAGGCTTCATGGATAAATATAGCTGGGTATCATCTGCATAGCAGTGAAAATGTACGCCGTGTTTTCTAATAACACTGCCTAAGGGAAGCATGTATAACGTAAAGAGTATTGGTCCCAGCACAGAACCCTGTGGGACTCCATGACTAACTTTTGTGGGTGAGGAAGACTCCTCATTTACATACACAAATTGGAATCTGTCAGATAAATAAGATTCAAACCAGAGTAGCGCATTCCCTTTAATACCAACGGAGTATTCTAGCCTCTGCAGTAAGATGTTGTGGTCGACTGTATTGAAAGCTGCACTGAGGTCTAGGAGAACAAGCACAGAGACGAGTCCACTGTCAGAAGCTATAAGAAGATCATTAGTAACCTTCACTAGTGCGGTTTCTGTGCTATGATGAACTCTAAATCCTGACTGGAACTCTTCAAATAAACCATTCCTTTGCAAGTGATCACACAGTTGTTCAGCAACAACTCTTTCAAGAATTTTTGAAATGAAAGGAAGGTTGGAAATTGGTCTGTAATTAGCTAAGACGGCTGGGCCAGTATATAATACATATAATATATATAATGTATATAATACAGTATATAATATATGCTACTGTGATTAAAATGGAGGATATATCAGAAGAATTTACCCACCTCTTCCCCAGAGTGAGCGACACTGCTGCTCCAGGGTCAGACACATGCCTGTGTAACAGTAGGCATTCCCACCTGCACATGATGCACCATCCATTAAATAAAAATTAGCTGGACAAGACTCTGCTTTTCCATCACAGTACTCTGGCAGGTCACATGGCCCCGAGGGAGCACGGCACAGCACACCTGGGCTCTTCAACTTTACAGTGAGAGACAAAATGTTTTTTGAAAGACTGAATTTAAGACATGCAAATAGAGTAAAGGTAGACTATACATATAGACAACATCTGCTTTATCTACTAGTCAGAATAGGGTCATAGCATGAGTACCTTGCAGTTATGACAGCAGACTCCGTGGGCACACTCAGCTTCAGCTTTTAGGGTGCAGTTGTTGGCATTACAGCATGGACTGGTGCACTCCTAGGTGAAATGTGTTGCAGAGTCATGAGGCCTGGCAAAAACAGTCAGAGACAGCAAACACACAGACACCCACTGACCTCCTCTTCTCCACAGTCACATTCTTCTCCTTCTTCCAAGTAACCATTACCACAGCGGTGCCCTCCATACATTGCTCTTGTGTTTGGCAGGTTGAAGAGACACTTCCCTCCTCCAGAGCTCAGGTAGCTCTTAAGCTCCTTGAGGTTGCAATCATTAAACACACGTGGAAACGGATGCCTGAGCATAAGGCAAGGCAGAAGCACAAAGACACATAAAACGGTCAAATTTTACCTTGCAAAACTTTCATTTATTCCCTTTCTTTTGGTTCAATAGGTGCAGCTTTTTTATGTTGACAGGGTGTATGTTATACCCAGTAGCAGCAGCCATGATACAGCCTCCATCTTCTGCTCTTGCCTGGCAACAGCCTGCAATGTCGTGGTTCATCCCGAAGTTGTGGCCCATCTCATGCGCCATAGTGGCAGCAACACCAACTGCTAACTCTGAGTGGTCCTGTTCAACAGGGGAATGAAGCAACTCTTAAAGCTGATCTAAGGTTAGTAAAAATCACTGCAGTATGCTTTCACTTGATTAATGTGTATGTGGCATAGTAACTTCAGATAATCAAAATCTAAACCAAAGAGCTTCATTTGATTACTTTTCCACTCATCTTGATTTGCAAAACCTGTACATGCAGAGGATTCCTTTTTGTTTACATTCATCTCTCACCGTATTTACTCCACCAGACTGGTATTCGGAGCACATTGCTTTGAGAGGTGCCAGGCCAATGGTGGTGCCCTGAAAGGACCTCCCTCTGAAGACAAAAGGCAACACTGGTAATTAGTTCCAACTGGACAGCAGCCCACTGGGATACAACCAGTGTTGATTATTGTCTTGCACAATGACACTGAAACCAGCTGAGGTGACAGGAGTGCACAAGTGTTACAAATGGCAAAACTATTGGGAGATATAACAGTGAGCGAGAGACACTGACGTGACAAATTGAGCGTTGTCATTGGGGAGATCACGTAGCCGTTTGTGTCTCCAAGACAGGAATGCTGCCAGAGTGCTATGTGGGTTATCGGAGACGCTGAACATGTCCTGGGTGGTCCACACCTCCAGACCGATTAATGCAACACGGATACTTAAAGCTTTGTAGTACTGAGTGCAAGCAGATACAGGAAGAGTCACATTCACAAAATTATGAATTAAAACATGAGTGTTAAAACTCAGGATCTGTTTGTATCTTTTTGGTTTCACATTAGCTTGTTACCTTGTCAACCAAGTTGGCAGCATCCAGTAATTTCTGTTTGGTGTTCTCGAGATTACGTCCATGGTTCTCAAACTGAAACCAACATAAACCACAGTGAACACAGAAATAGTACCCAACCCAACACCTACACATATTTATATCTGTTCAGTAAAGGGTAAGTCTCACACTTTATTGAAGAAGAATGTGAGTCAGAGTTGTATTTTTGAATCACCTGTTAGGCATTCTCTATAATTAGGTTCATGAGCAACTGCATAAGGTAGAAGCATATATATTTTATGGGTAGTAAATGACACTGTCATGCTATGATCTTAAGATGACTAATTCTGTCCACATATGAATAGCCACAATCTCCACCACCACATGCAAATATGTGCTGCCAAAAGTTCTTAGTCTGATTGCAAAGTGCCCAAATATGAGCACATTCACCCATGTGTTCTCACCTCAGCCTTGTCTGCCACCATCAGTAGCTCTACATACTTCATATTCTGGCTCAGTTCCCTTTTTTCCTAGAAAGGTACACAAAATCTTGTTTTGGAAATCTTGCAAAGAATGTCAGTGAGGAGGTTACTGCTACTGAGCTCACCCTTCGTGATGACATCATTCCATGGATAAAGTCATTAAGCTCTTCGTCATGCTCCTCTCTGCCATGGTGCTGCAGGCAGTGACCCCTGGGTAGACGAAGACTCTCAGCTCTGAACACAGCATGCTGCTCAGCATCCAAAGAAAGAGGAAGGGGCTCTATCAAGTAGCTGACGCTAGTGTTCAGAGAAATTAGTCCCCTAGATTAAAAAAAAAAGATGTTATCCATCCAGTCATCATGAGGAAATCAATGTGCATCAGTGGTGTCTTAATATTATCTTGCAAACACTGTCATTAATACCCTTTGCTTGACAGAGGGACATGCTTCTCTGTAAAAAAAAGATCAGCTGGGACTGACAGAGCCATACACAATCCTCTTCACAAAACCACTTATCGCCACAGACGCCTGCACTCAAACACGAGTGCACACAGAGCAGCGGGGCATGCAGCTGCAGAAAACATCTGGAGAAGTCAGACACCCACGTGTCAGTGTCCCTTTATGCTGTGTTTGCATTCCTTCTGAGAATCTACATTAGCAAGAAGATGTATTCACTTACTCATCCTCCAGATGCAGAGCATTGACCCAGAAAAATCACACACATGGCTATGATTTCTGTCAGCTTGCGCTAGTTTCTCCTCTGCTGCCTGCCTCCCCTCTCTGAGTGTCTCCGGCAGGAAGCTGCTCTGGAGCCACATCAGGAGAACACACAAGATCTTCAGCAATGAGCTAGACCCAGTGAACCAACTCTGGAGCCAGTGACCTACTAACCTAATGGACTATACAGTACAAGCCAGGACTGCTTCCTGTCACATTATTTATTGAGCCACGGCTTGATCACAGGATGAAAACCCATGTTCTTAGACAGTCATTTATTCCTATTAACCAGCTGTCAAAATCTCAGCATGCCTCTTTGTGGATTCAAAAACCTATGCATATTGTAGTGCACTACTTTCCCCCCTGTAGTTAGACTATTTGATCTTTCATGAAAATAGACAACCTATTGTTTCTGTAGATATGTAACTCTGCTATTTCTATAGCAGACTTTTTACATCTACATTTACATGTACACACGCATGGCATGGATAATTGTGTCCTATATTTTGGCAAGTTAATCAAAATAGAGAACATTAAACAACAGCAAAACAATCATTATAAAGACAGGTTTTATCAATAAGGTAGATCACCTGGAAAATTGCTTTGCATCCATTAATTTTAAAGATCTGTTGGCCTAAAATGCGTGCATTTCACTGGAACACAAATAAACTGAGTGAGCAGTGCAACCACTTAATTTCTGAAAAATCTAAACAGTGTCAACTAACTTCCTCTTTTTCATAAGCAGCAGAACTTTCAGCTGGTTTTACTTCTTACAGTTCTTTACTCTTTTTTCAAGAGAAAACTGTGATGTTGCAGAAAAGGCCTGTTATCTGTTCTTAAGGCGGAAGACTACAGGAAAAACATTTTTTTAAAAAAAGTGATATGTTTCACAGTAGTAGAAAGAAAATGTCCAAAATGCACATTAAAGTGTTTGTTCACCAACACTGTTTTTTAGACATTTCTACAAATAGTGGACACTTACTGAGATCATAGAATTTACATATTTAAACATACATTTAAACAGCTTATAATGGAATTACAAGCTGTTTCTTAATCAGAATCAGAATCAGAACACTTTATTAATCCCAGGGGGGAAATTCCTTAACGTAATTAATTTACAGGAGCATAACTGTTGCTCTTATTGTTATTTTTTTCAACCTCAAATACTAATTTTCAATCATTTAACCCAGTCATGGGGGCCACAGGCCAGTGTACTCCTAGTGTCAGGTCTATAGTGTTGCATCAGGAAGAGCATCTAGTGTAAAATCTTTGACAAACAACTTTGACCTTAAAGGTCATTTTCTCAAAATGTTTTTCTCATACCCATAGCAAGAAATCTTTACTTAAGTTGCACTTACACTATATCAACAAAAGTATTGGGCCATCTACACATTACACCTACAGGAGCTTTTATGACATCAAATTCTGAATCTATAGGCATTAATTTGGAGCTGGTACCTTCCCTGCAGCTATAACAGCTTCAGCTCTTCTTGGAAGGATTTCTACAAGATTTTAAAGTGTGTCTGCAGGAATTTTTGCTTTAAGATTTCCCTTCACTGGAACTAATCAACCCCACAAAAACAGCCTCATAGTATTATCCCTCCTCCACCAACCTTTACAGGTGGCACAGTGTTGTCAAGGAGGTAATGTTCTCTTGACATTCACTAAACACAGACTCACACATTAGACTGCGAGACAGTGAAGCATGATTCTTTACTCCACAGAACACATTTTTACTGCTCCAGAATTCTCCAGAGTGCTTTACACCACTCCATCAGATGCTTGGCATTGTGCTTGGTCATTTAAGGCTTGCATGCACCTATTTGGCCATAAAACCCATGCCATGAAGCTCCTGGCACACAATTTTTATGCTGACGTTAATGTCAGAGGAGGGTTGGAGCTCTCAGTTACTGAGTCAGCAGAGCATTGATGACTTTTACCCACTCTGCGCCACAGCACTCGGTGACCCCACTCTGTAACTCTACATGAGTTGCTGTGGTTCCTAAATGCATCTACTTTGCAATACCACTTACACCTGATGGTGGAATATCTAGGTTTGAAGAAATTTCACGAGGTGACTTGTTGCAATGGTGGCACCCTATTACAGAGCTGCACTCAAATTCACTAAAGTTCTTTAGAATGACTTTTTCCTTCACAACTCTTTGCAAAGGCAGACTGCATGGCTAGGTGATTGATTTTACACACCTGTGGCAATGGGACTGAATGAAATGCCTAAATTGAAAGATTAAGAGTGTGGCCCAGTACTTTTGTCTACATTTCCTACATGTAACTTTATAGTTTGATTAATGTATATAATCCAAATGTTTTTAAAGAGGAGTTTGTTCATATATTAGCCCTGTTCCCCTACACTGTCCCCCCTTTGCTATAGGAACTGCCTTCATGAAAAGCTTATTTATTCTTAAATCACAAGTGTCCATGGCTTTAAATACCAGACTGGTTTATCAAAAGCATAAAAAGTTTTTATTACCTGAGTCCTGAACAAGTGCTGACAGCAACACTGGAACCTTTCATGCCCTGAACCTCGCCATGGTAGAAACAGTTTCTCTGCAAGACAAAATCATAATTCAACACATAGCTCTGCGTGTGAGGAAACAAGGTGATTCAGTGGTAAAAGCTTTTTCGTGTAAGCAGAACTTAAGAGTATTTTATACACAGTCATTGACCATTTGTTACCCTCATCCCACTCAGTTTGATCAACTGCACTGATGTTTAACTTCACCAGTTACAGCTCCCCTTCACAGTTTAAGAACATGAAACTGTCTCATAGACTTACAGTGCTGGCAAAAGAAGAAGACTTGCGGGTTCCATCGGGAGTATACCATATTTCCTGATATCCAGGGGCCAACAGCTGCCTGGTGAAAGTCAACACAAATGCAGGAACAACAGAATATATTGTATGTTGTTTAAGACATTCACTTTACAGAAACAGCAACATGGCGACATAACTGTGACCACAAAGCTGCAGGACGATGAGGTGAAAGCAGAGGAAAGATTCTCTACAGCGACCCACAGCTCGTAAAACATTAATTCTAACAGAGACACCCCATAAAACAAAAATGGCTTAAAAGCTTTAGACAAAGACCCTCTCAGAGATAAGGAAACAGACAGAGGTATGTTGTAATCAAATCCATATGTATCTTTCCCCAATGCTCCTTTATTCTTCTAGGATAGTACTGCTGAAGAAGGAGATAACTTCCTTATGCTGACAGTTTAAGTTGTCGGTATGTCCGGATTGCATTTGTTTGACAGAACTATTATTATCAATGCTCTCGAGTCTCTTTTTTCAGGTTGTGAAGGAGGAATATCCACATAGAAAATTCTATTTGGATCAAACCTCAGAATCTTTATATTCTCTATTTGTGTATACGTGTGTCTTTGGACTAAGTCCAGTATTAAGGCTAGTGTATAAAATAAAACTGTATAAACCTATATGTAAAAGTGCAATGTCTGTTAAAACATTAAAATCTTAAATTTAAATGTATATAAATATGTAAGAAAAATAAATGCCACATAAATACTATATACAAGATATGGCCAATGAGAGAAATCTTATTTTAATCTAATGGATTTTAAGGAACACAGCTGAATCTTTTTGGAAATATGCCTCAGGCACATATGATTTCTTGGTGAAAGCTAAACAAGATTGTCATATCCTTCAATCATGAGCTGGGTAACTAGCATAAAATGTGTATATAGGTGAAAAGTGCTTTAGCCTGGCTTTGCCCAAAGGTACCAAAACTACCTATCCACCACCTATGAAGCTCATTGGGTAAAACAATGTTGAAATAAGTTTCTAAAATCTGTGTACAAACTGTGATGCAAATCTGATGTAAAGCCTCCTATAAAACCAAGATATTTAAATACATAGCCTCCTATACGAGATTACACATAAGTCTTTCATACTACTTGCAAATTTTTGAAAATGTTAGGAACATGACACAAAACACCTTTTAATACGTTTTGGTGTTGCTGTTTGCTAATGTTTGACTGACTCAAGAAAGCCCCCCAGTTTCCAGCCTTCATTTTAAACAAGCAACCAGCTGTACTTTCACAATTAATACAGATATAAAGTGGCTTCTTATCCAACTATCTTCAGGAAGGCAAATTAGCACAGATCCAAAAGTGTCAACCAACTTAAAAGGATGATGAAGACAAGTGAGTGGATGATGGGAATTTTTCTTTTTATCTGTCAGCTGCCCTGAGGGGAAACAAGCCTCTCAAGACAATGACAGCCTGTTGATGCAATCTGAAACAAAGCCACACAAAGACAGAAAACGGTTACTTTTAACAGATTATGACTCACAGGGAGGAGGGGCTGGGTATGCACACACACATACTCTAGGAAGGGACCTAAAAATGATCAGTCAAAGGAAACATATCCAGCTGATGTTACCATGAACAGGGAAACCTCAGCCATGTTATGATTTGACCTTCTAACCTCGTTTATATCTGACCTTCCTCCAGTTTTCCAGCTTCCCTAACTTCCTAAACACATTTTCCCACCACCGTCTCTTGTCATCCCTGTAACCCTCTCAATACTACATGACTGACTGAACTTTAGCATGCTGCTGTTCCACAGTCACTATACAAGAACTGAGCACTCTATTTCAGTTCTCCCTTATCCTCACATGCCAATCAGTGGCTCAGAGTTGATCCTTGTTAACTTGCTTGTCCTTGGGGATAACTAAGTTGGCATGCTTGGAAAGTGATGGCTATTTAATGTGCAACTGTGTGACATGCAGATGCTACATGGGATTTAAAAATACATATTTGGCTCATAATTAATAATAATTAATAATTTGGCTCATTATTTTTTATTAATTTTAATAAAAATTCTAATCCTTGTTATGCCTCCTGGTGGAGCTAATGTTGGTTCCTCTGATTGTTAAGTACATAATATTATAAATAACTGTAACAACTGTAGTGCAAAAACTGAAACTATAAAAAAGTGGATTTAAGGTTGAGCAATGCACAAAGTACTAACCACAGGAAAAACATAATAACAACCTACAGGTGTGTCTCAGTTTCATTTTAGCTCATCAGTTTGTTCAGAAGCTGGAGCTCAGTAAGATAAAAGTGGAAATACTGCACAAGGTTCAAGGAAATTGATCATCTGCTGAAATAAATTTTTAAAAATGGAAAAGAAAAGAAAAGAAAAGAAAAAAAAAGAAAAGAAAAGAAAAGAAAAGAAAAGAAAAGAAAGATAAATGAGAGATGGTGCCTGAGCTGATGAAGCTGGTAAAGCCATCCTGCTTCAAAGAGGACTTTGGATTGTGCCAAATACATCAAATTCAAAATTGTATTTGCTTCAGAATGCAAGAAATCTTTTGAAAGATGAGAGGAGCCGTTCGTTGCGCTTTTGGTTTTCATCTCTGGTCTTTTGATTACAATTTGTAAAAGTAAATAAAATACTGCGAAGAACTACTGACTTCTGCACTCATTTTTTAATTTAAGTTGCCCAACAATGAAATGTAATTTCATTGCCAAGTCCTGAGTCAATCAGCATGAAACCATGCACCATCAATTTTGGAATACCCCAAAGCTTTATGCCTAATTGTATTCTGGTAAATACTGTGACAGCTTTAAAATCAAGACTGTAAAACCCTCTCTGAAAGAGCGGTCAGCAATGATTGGATGTCGTCCAGCATACAGACAGATGCTGTGATTGAGGAGCGTAGCAATGGCTGAATCAGGATGGTCTGGCTGTGAGGCTGAGACAAAGGCTTGGTTCAGCCTCAGAAGGAAAAAGAAAGGATGGGGGAGTAATGCTAATGTACTTGGGAGACAGCAATAGGGGGATTTGGGGTAATGCATTAGGGTCAGTGGGTCACATTCTCTCATAGTGTCAGATGACATTACCACATAGAGCTGGAGGGTGGGGGGAGAAAGCTGATGCAAAGTCAAAGTACCTCTCAGCAACGGATGATGAAGAGGCTTTTATTGCAGACGGAGGCTAATGTTCTGCTGTGTGAAGCCCTGCATGAACACACAGGCTAACAAAGAGGTCTAGATTAATGTATCTAAGCAAACAGGACCACAGTGAGACTAAACATAGACACAAAGGATACAAGGACAAGCAAATACATCTCCTGCTCCCTGCCCCTTGGACCTGCAATTCATCAGATCTTTGCTTTAAGTTATTTTTGTGTTCTTTCGGGGTGCACAACTGTGTCTGTGTGTGGCCACAGTTGCCCAGAGCCTGACTGCAGAGAATGCATGGGAGATGTATATTTGTATTAGACCCCTGGGGAATATCAGATGAGGTGAGAGAAGGGAAAAACAAGAAAGAATAGGGTGCACATCTTTGGGCTGGGCAATGGAAAGACGTGAGGTGTGGGCATTAAGACAGTAAAGAAGAGGAGAAAGAAAGGAGAGAAGAAACAATATGGTATACATTTCCCACGAGAGTGCTTAAGCCAGATTAATGCACTTAAGGGTGTGCAGGAAGGGCATTAAACAGAAGAACAGAGAAAGTCAGGCAGAGGAGGAAGCAAGAGTATCGGTACAATCTGAACCAGAACTTACACCCAAACTGACCCAGGCTATCTCTACTTTCCTCTTTCCATGACTTTTACCACCCAATCCGTTGTCCTCCAGTTCATCGTTCAGTTTCTTACTCTGTTTCCTCCCTTTCTGATTCTGTTTTTACATTCTTTTCCTGCTCTGAGTCAGCACACACTATTGGCCCTGCCTGTCTCTTAACTGAATTAACCTTCCACTGGTGCACCACAGGCTTTCATTAAGATAAAAGCTCAGACAGCCACATATACACACCCACACCAAAGAAGTACAAACCCAAAAAGAAAAAAATACACACACACACACACACACACACACACACACACACACACACACACAGTAAAAAGCATGACCACAGAGGACAGAAATGAAGTGTTGACACCAGACATGAGGAGGATTTATGCCTGCACAAATTCACAGTTATGTTTTGAGGTGGAAAGTAATGCAAAGGAGGACAGCTGGAGATCTCAGAGCTACTTTGGGGTCTCCCTTATCTGCTGTCTGTCCAGTTTTAGGTGCAACAAGGACATAAGGGAGTAACCAAGACACGGGGTGGATGGACACTGGCAGCGTTTTCTCTGGCTTCTCTCCAAAATCAGACATTTATCTTCCCCGACACAAACTGCTTTCTTCATCAGCCCATACTAAAGTCTCACACAGTTGTGGTTCCACAATGGGCCAGCAAAGATAAATAGAAACACAATAATTCAGTATAGTTTTCTCTGCAGAGGAATGGAGTAGATGGCTAACACCAGTGGGTGAGGTGGTCAACCTCAGACTAAATAATAGGCCTACAAAAGAAGCTGCAAACCTTCTTTAAACCTGCAGTATTATTTTTGCAAAGGTCTGTTCATGAATTATTGATGGCAGGAGGTGAACTAAATCCTCATTTAAAAAAAAAAAATTTAGACTATTATTTGTGTTGAGTAGTTAAATACTGTTAAAACTTTGGGTAGTGGAAACAATGTGTGAAAAAAGCATCACAGCTTTCAAATTTGATTTACAATGTGCTAGACAGATACTGTAGATGTAGACCAACATATGCAATTCCCTCCTGGGATTAATAAAGTATTCTAATGATTATGACTCTGAT
Organism: Etroplus canarensis; assembly: GCA_015106775.1. Lineage (NCBI taxonomy): Eukaryota > Metazoa > Chordata > Actinopteri > Cichliformes > Cichlidae > Etroplus > Etroplus canarensis. The sequence continues at coordinate 11,242 of VUQH01074434.1, forward strand.
TAACGTTGTCTTTCATTTTGTGTTTTATTCATGGCCATATGGTGCATTTATTTCTACTTGCTCTCTTTTAGCATTATTCTTGTGATATCTGCTCACCAGTTAGTCTTTAAACGGGTCTGTCTGCTGGTTGGTGTAGAGTAGGTAGTGTTCAATGGGTTTGTAGGACTTTGATACTAAACAATAAAAAAAACACAGTGAGACTGTATGAACCCATGCATTCAGGAGAAGCTTAGAGTTCACCCGGAGATTGTTGGTCTCAGACACAGTACATTAAAGAATCAATACTAGGGATTTATGGTGTGTTTCCATGATTGAAAACATCCACTTTTACATGAAAGCCTTTGCATCTTTCTTAATGTTGCTTTAAATTACTATGATTCATCGTTTCAAAAAAGTCACTATATTCACATAACTCTAACTGCAATAGAAATGAAGAAATATTCAGTGTTCTTATTGTAAGAAACCATGCGAAGTTGCACAAAAATAATTTCACAATATTTTTTCTACTAATGAGTATATCATTATTGTTCCTCTTTTTAAGGAGAATTTGTGATGAGTTCTTGCATTAGTTATCATCACCTTCTCAACTTTGTTTTGAGAAGGACAGCATACATTTTTATCAATTTCCTGTTCTCCAGTTACTCACTTACCAGACATGCACAGGCGGTTTGTGATTGATGAAAATTCCTCACCCAGGAGAAAATGTAAGAGAGTGACCACCTGCTGGGCTGGAAGAGCAGGGGGCAAACCCCTCAGGGGACAGTAGGTTAGACACAGTGGAGTCATGGATTGTTGATGTTTGTGTGCCCACATGTGAATAAATGGCAAAGACAGCATGCATTTGAGGGTAAAAATGGACTTCATTCCTAATGTTCATAAAAGCTTCCCAGTCCACTTGTAGGCTGGCTAGAATCCAAAAGTGATGGACCGCAGCTCTGTTGTTGCAGATGCTATCTTAAGCGCTGCAGACCCCCCATGCAATCCCACCAAGCCAACACACAGTCTATTAAATAGATGAGACACTCAGCTCCCTTCCTATCACCAATCCATTGTTACTGGACAGGAACTGCTCCATCAGATTACAGGATGTTAGGTGCAGAGGCACCATCCTACTTCCTGCTTGTCTAAAGCACAAAGATCGGGTGTCAACCCACTGCTGTCCAAAAGCCATCAGCCAACTTTCCTCTGCCCATCCCCTTCTCAGCACCCGCTTAAGCGGTACTGACCTTATAAATGCATCCGTGTGACAACTAACATCTGGCCAAATAAACAGGAGTATAGCAAGGGAATGTTATGAAAGTCAAAGGACAACGTTAGTAAGTGGGGCATTTGGGTCTGTATGACCTGTTTTCAGAATTTACGGAAATAACAAATTATGTTATTAATTTTTTTAAAATCTGAGACTCGCTCTTGTCTCCTTTTCTGTTAAGAACACATAAAAGGACACACTTTGAGTGAATGCATACTTTACACCCCCTACACATTCACATCACATACACAGTATGAACACGAGTATTGATCACTGAATTCAGGCAATCCATTCAGTCTCATTGCCAAAGGTGCATAAAATCAAGCACCAAGCCACTCAGTCTGCCTGTACAAAAATTTGTCAAAGAAAGGGTTATTTGAAAGCGCTCACTGAACTTGAGTGTGGTACTGTAATAGAATGCCACTGCTGCAAAAAGTCACTTCCACTCCCCCCTAGTTATTTCGCTATCAATTCTCAGTGTTATTATTAGAAAGTGGAAGCAGTTAACAACCACAGCAACTCAGCCACTACTTAGATTCATAGTGTACAAAAGTCACCAATTCTCTGCGGACTCAATAACTGTAGAATTCCAAACCTCATCTGGTATTAACATCAGCACAAAAACTGTCCACCGGCAGCCTGAGTGGATCTTTATTGCAATCAATCAAAAAGGTGCAAAGATGCTCTTTTCAGAGTACCTAGATAGATTTAGAAGAGAAAACGGCTAGGAATAGTTTTTAGAATGTGAGGATCATATTTCTGTATTTTCTGACAGTGAGTTTCAAGAAGTGGCTGAGACTGACCTCCAGCAAACTCCAAAACATGCCCCACAGCAGTCAGCAAGGGGAGACATATGGTAGTCAAAAATGGTGAGACTGAATAGTACTCTTCCCCAAAGACTGAACCACCTACATGGCTGCCAATGTAATAAGGATACAACCTGGGCCAACATGAATGGAGGTTATTTATGTGTGGGGCATCAAGTCTTCCTTTGAACTTTTCATTCCAAATGCCATCCAGATAATCATTCTGATCACGAGATCTTCTTGATCTAAATTCCTTTCTAGGTTCAGTTACAACAAAAAGAAGCACTGCAATGTGTGTGGACCCAAAACAGACAAGAAAACAGGAAAACCCTGGCCATCATGTGTTTTATTGAATGTTAGGAATAGGCTATTTATTCAACTAGGCTTGAGTTGTGTAGAATGACATGAATGTTTTCAATTTCTAATAAGTACAAATAGATAAACATCAATACAGCTGAATTTATACTTGTTAAGGATAAGCATGTTTTTCCACCCATATATGTGCTTGACAATAATTTAATAATAATAATTTTGTCACAAAATGATTACAACTTTTATTCATGAGTGTGATCTAAAGGAGGTAAATAGCAAATATGAACTATATCCTGTTTATATTGTTTGTAATTGGGAAAAAGTAAGCATCTGTTAAGCATTCTTAACTTATGGCTGAACTGATTTTTTAAACCCAGGAATCTGCCAAACATGGGAACACCGGCTGAGGTATAAAAGCATGGACGCCACACAAAGGTTAATTAGATGAGTGCCTGTTCTTATCAAGTAGCTCCTCTAAACTACGTCACTGCTTTAATATTTTGCATGAAAGATAAAGACTGTGCTGAACACTCAAGTTACTCACTCATTTTTCTCCAAGTGCAGTCTGAGCTCCTGGCCCTCAGCTGTGATCAGAACTTGTACCTCTGCTGGATGCTGGAAGATCAGACACTAATCACTAACAGCAAGTTATTACAGAAAAAAACTGCCTTATAGGAGGAGTGAAAGTGTACCATGGTTTGTCTTTTAATCATTCAATTAGTCAAATGCACAAAGAGCCAGAAAGACTCACCTCTTTGTTGACAGATCTTTTGTGCCTGAGAGGATGCAGCCACATGGGATTAATAATCTCATAACTCTGCACATGCTCAAGGATGCTCTTCAGCGAACCCTGTCTGTTTTCTCCTGATGAAAAACACATGGGATTGAGGGAAAGGGTGGTAAAACATTTTTTTAGTGTCTTATTTTTAGTAGACTCATTACAAACGGACATGGCAAGCCTACAAATGCAAACATGTATTCAGAGCAGACATGCAAACGGTAGTCATGGCTGGGGGGAAGCAGTTGGACTCACCGCTGTAAACAGCGCCTTCAGATACAGAAGCAGCGTCAACACAGTGGAGAAAAACTACAAGGCAGGCGCACAGAGAGGAGCCCACAGCATGGAGGAGAGGAGGTGGAGGACGACCCGCTCCTGGACGCATTCTAAAAACAAAGGGCTCCGGATAAAGTCGCCAAGCAAAGGCATTAATGTGTAGTAATCCAGGCCGGGCGCTTCACATCAGAGGGAGAAAAACGTCGCAATGAATGAGATGCTGGCTGCTCATCTTGCCCCACAAACCACTCCCCTTTCAGGCCGAAAGGAACGCCAGATGAGGGGGCCAACAAAACGAAGATGTCACGATTACAGCACTTTTTACTCTGACTCTATACAGTGGGGGTGGGGGGTTCAATTAATACAGACAATTAAGATAATTAGCGTAGTTAGTTTTATGGTTAGAGTGGTTATTTGAGCACAATTTTAAAACGATACTCCGATGGTCTAATTTATTTAGTACGCTAACGTACGACTTCCTCTAAATTGGAGGACAAATTTAAAAAAAAGATACTGACGAACTGTGGTTGATGCCCTCTCTTGTAAACACTTACTAGAAATGCCACATCAGTACCGGGAGATCCCGTTATACCTTCCGTATTCGTATTTCTAGCATTTAATGCTCATATAATGTCCACCTGAGCAGCTTGTAATGAAAGATTTCTGCTATACTTAGGTAAATTAACCAACTAAATCAAACAGTATTTTAAAATACTTGACTGTTGTAATACACTATATGAACAAAAGTATTGGGCCACCTATACATTGCACCTACAGGAGCTTGTAGGGCATCCCCAAATCCATAGGCAGTAATATGTAGTTGGTCCTCCCTTTGCAGCTATAACAGCTTCCATTCTCCTGGGAGGACTTTCTACAAGATTTCTGGAGTGCGTCTGTGGTAATTTTGCCCATTCATCCAGAAGAACATTTGTGAGGTCAGACACTTATGTTGGATGAGAGGGTCTGGCTCACAGACTCCGTTCTGGTTCATCTCAGAGGTGTTGGATGGGGCTGAGGTCAGGGCTATGTGCAGGCCAGTCAAGTTCTTCCACACCAAACTCATCCAACCAATGCGTTACTATTCCCAGAGGAGACATTGCACAAGCAGTTAATGTTCTCAAGAACCCAGACTTGTACATCAGACTGAGAGAGAAGCATAATCCCCCCCTTACGGAATACATTTCCACTGTTCCAGAGTCCTGTGGTAGCATGCTTCACATTGCTCCATCGGAAGAAAAGAAATTTCACAAAAGAATTGTTGCAATGATGACATCCTATTACAATATCCAGTGAGCTCTTTAGAACAACCTGTTCTTTCACAAATCTTTGCAAAGACAGACTGCATGGCTAGGAGCTTGAGTTTACACACCTGTGGCAATGGGACTGAGTGAAACAACTGAATTATTATTGTATATATTTTTATTTTAAATAATAGAAAGTATTATCTTGTCATTCTTAATATAAATTTAAATTCTAAATTAAAACTGTATAAACAAAAAAGGGCACCTCTCTGTACTATACTGTGATAAACACAACAGTGTGTGCTGTATATGATTATTTATTTCCAAAATTATGATTAAAATTACATGCACAAGAATTAACTTGGATCTCAATTTAAGATACCAAATGACATCACTAGAAGATCAGCGGGGTTATATTTTCAGATGTAAAGCCCCTCCACAGCCACTGAAGACATAATACATGACAGCTTACCTCCTTTTACAGCTTTAGTAGTAATAAACCCTGGTTTAAGATTACTGATTGTGATTAATAAATTGTTGGCAATGAAAGTAAAACTTTTTGATCAACCTTAGTTTTTTGGATTGATAGAAGATGCAATCTGCTATACTCGTAGATAAAACAGAATACACTGTGTGTGTGTGTGTGTGTGTGTACTGATCTGTATCATCTTTTAAATGAACTGATACTACTATCTTTGCATATGTTGCAAAACACAAATTGCTTATGATCATACACCTCTGTCAGTGTGTTTTAATATAGTGGCAGTGATTGCACACTGGTTTCTGATTAAGTTTATTCTCCAACCCAGTAACCCTGTTGCTATATTTTCAGTTCTGCACACATCTTTAAATAACTGCAACACTTCACATATTAAAGTGCCTAGACTTTTTACACCACATGTTCAACCTGTATATGGACTGAATTTGCCAATGACTCAAGCACACAGCTTAGTTACATTATCAAAAAAATAGAATGATAATTGTACATTAACTCATTTAAGATAATTGGTATTAATATTGGTCTCGAGTTTCAACAAATGGGCCTCTCTTAAAGAATCAGATTCCAAATGAGAGAGTAGAAAGCTCACTTCTAGTTACATTAAGTACAGTACAGCCACATGCTTTTAACAAGGTCACAGAACCAAAAATATAGCTCCAACAGCCGATAGTAACCGAGCCCACTAAAGTAACAAATTACAGTAGGCTTCTAACACTTCAAGCTTCCAGCAGGCATTCATACTGGGCCAGTCATTTATAAGTGTGATGATAACTATGCTACTGAGCACATGCCAAGGATGGAGCGTATACAGGGTGTGTGAGGTATTCTTAGCTCTGATGACAGTGCAGAGCGATGAATCCATTCAAGTCTCTAAATGCTGGCTGTAAGACAAGGCCACCAGTTCCTGTCAAGGTATTGATTTCTGCTTTACTCTGCTTATGCCTTGTTTCTTACTACACACAGTAAGGGAACACTTTGCAGAAATGTATCCTGCAACATTAAAACACAAACATTAGGCTCTCAGGACAGAAGCGGTTCAAAATGGATGCACAACGTGGAAATCCCCTGAGCACAGAAAGCAGAAGGCCAAAACTAAAATATCCAAGTGTTGGTAGAATTCTAAATGCCATTCATGATATCAAATGAGGATATATTTTTGGAAAGGCATCCTAATGAAAGTTAGATGCACCAAACTAGGTAAGTAGATGTCTGTCAGACTATAAACCAATCACACTTCAAAGATTCTGAAATGATCTGTTTTAAAAAAAAAAACACACAACAGACATCATCTTCAAAGCAGGAAAGTTCCAGTGGCTTAGAAACATTTTGACAGAAAAATTATATATGAAAATTACAATATGTTTCAGCACAATGGAAAACACATTACTTGACACAAAGTCAGTATGAAGTTGAAGCTCTGGAGTCATTGCTTAAATGGATCCGCTTCAACCTTTTGAAGTCATTTGTGTTCAGAGTTGTTCTCCTTCAACAGGAGAGAAGCTGCTAGCAGTTGTCATCCTCCAGGATGTCTGGGTGTTCCTCCCAGAACTGGTCTCCTATAATGTCACAGTGGTAGGCCTCCACCCTCCTCCTGCTGCGTATCACAGGCACGTCCTTGTCCTCTTCATTTGCTAAGTTCTTGTGTTTAACGACAGTCTCATCTCGCTACATAAAAGAAATGAGAAATATTAATAAAGTTAAATGGAGCTTCAACAAATAGCTCAACAATTTGAGAATTGCTACTCATATCCAACTATCTTTGGATACATCCGTATAGAATAAATAAGTCCAGCACATAACCCCTGTAAAATCCTTATGTGAGGTTTTATACTTACAAAGATGTATTACATCTGTGTACAACAATACACTGTTAGGTCCATAAGCTTTGAGACACTGACACATTTTCGTTTTGTAATTTTTCCTCTGTACTCCATCAAAGTGGATTTTAAATCATATGATTGAATTGTAGACTTTCAGCCTTAATTCTGGGATTTTAATAGAAGAACTGATTTAAGTGTTTAGGAATTACAACCATTTTATATATAGTATTCCATTTTCAAAAGCTCAAAAATTATTCCTTTTAAATACAAGGATTGTTTCCAATACTTGGATAAAAATCGTTTCCAGTGAACAACTGCCTGAAGTCGAGAACCTAATGCTGTGTTTCTTCCCTTAAGATGCTCTGCCAGGCCTTTACTGCAGCCACCTTCAGATGCTGCTTACTTTTGGGTCTCTCTACCTCCAGTTCCATCTTCAGTATCTGAAAATGATCTCTGTTGGGTTGAGATTAGATGGTCATTGAAAAACAAAGTATTTCTTTGTCTTGAGAAACCTTTGGGTTGCTTTTGCAGTATGCTTTGGATCATTATATATTTGCATTAAGAAGTGCTGTCCAATCAGGTTTTCAGCATCTGGGTGAATTCGAACACTTCAGAATTCATGCTGCTATTTCTATCAGCAGTCACAACATCAATAAACACTACTGACCTATTTCCATTGGCAGCCATACAGCCCCTGTCATAATATTGCCTCCACCATGTTTGACAGATAACGTGGTATGCTTTAGATCACGAGCTTTTCCTTTCTTCCTTCATACTTTTCTCTTCCCATCATTCTGGTACAAGTCAATCTTGGTTTCATCTGTCAAAAGATTTTTTTCCAGAACTGGGCAGGCTCTTTTAGATCAGAACAGATAGACCAGATTATACTGGTCTGTTCTATATTGTAACCAGTTGTGTGCACCTTGTTGTAAACCCTCTGTATTTACATTTATGAAGGTGTCTTTTGATTGTAGACGTTGCTGACAATGATACACCTACATCCATCAGAGTGTTCTTAATTTGGCTAGATGTTGTGAAAGGGTTTTTCATACCCAAGGAAATAATTTTGTGATGCTCCACTTTATTTGTCTTCCAGGCCTTTTGGTGTTGCTGAGCATTCCTCGTCTTACAAATGTTGCAGACTGTTGTTTTTGCCACTCCTAAAGTTTTTGCTGTCTTTCTGATAGGTTTATTTCGGGTTTTTCAACCTAATTATGGCGTCCTTCATTTGCATCAACATCTCTTTACACCTAATATTGAGAGTTTCAGTGAAAAGTTACCAAATGCAAGTTCAACACTTGGAATCCACTCCAGATCTTTTTTCTGCTTAGTGTGTCAAGTAAGAACATGGGAACAGGGCTCACCTGATCATGGAACTGCTTGTCAGTCAATGGTCCAATTACTTCTGAGCCTCTGACAATAGAGGACTATGTATAAAATGGCTGCAATTCCTAAATAGTTAATGGAATACATTTGCCAAATCCCTTGAGTTAAAGCTAAAACTCTGCACTATGATCACATTTTGACTGATTTAAAATCCACTGTGCTGGCGTACAGAAGCAAAATTGAAAAAGTGTCACTGTCCCAAAACTTATGACCTTTACTGAATAACCTATCTGTGTGATAGCTTCAGATTTACTTTTGATGCTATGGCAAGTGGCAGCCTCATACATCACTCTGGCAGTGATCTATCCTTTATTTATTTATACATGGAAGTTTATTTTTGTGCCACTTTGAATTTCCCCGATGGGGGCTCAACAAAGGAACATCTTGTGTTATCTTGTCCAGTCTTAAATAAATAAATACATAAAAATATATAAATATGTAATGTGTGCATATTTAATGTATACATATCAAATATAAAGATAGTTTCTTGTTAAAAGCAGAAAATTTCCTTATGAGACACTATGCTGTTGATGAAAGTTCTGTTTTGTTGTTACAACAATAGAAATTATTGAAAAAAATGTCAGCACAGTGTTTTTAAAGCAGCTGAGGTCTGATTCTCAGATAATGCTGATTGCTTTTACCAAAGAAAAACAGAGCGCATTCGTATAACCAAATATTTACCAGACTCAAACACACATACCACAGCAACAACAGACTGTATATAAAAGATGATAACAGCCTACATGTCATCTGTTGGTTTTTGGGCTACCATTTTGAGGCCTCCAGACAAGCATTCTGAAACTGGCTGGGAAGACTCGGGGTGGAGGAAAGGGGACACTGCACGCTACACAAGCAAATTATCAATCACAAGGCAGCCACGCTCTAAAGTATACCCCACTTTATCATCTATTTTACTGTAAAGGTGACCACAGTGCCAAAAAACAAAACAAACAAAACTTCATTTCATAAAAAAAGACTTTAAATTAGCAGTTGAGCTCATAAAATTATTACAACAGTGTTTATTAAGATTATACATCAAGTAACTATGTGTAAAGTTTGCATTTTCTCCCTGTGCCTGCGTGGGTTCTCTCCGGGTACCCCAGCTTCTTCCCACAGTCCAAAGACATGCAGAGTTAGTTTAACTGGCAATTCTAAATTGGCTGTGATTGCGAAAGGAAGAGAGAATGGTTGTCTGCCTCTCTGTGTTAGCCCTTTGATAGACTGGTGACCTGTCCAGGGTATACCCCGCCTCTTGCCCTGTGGAAGATGGGATAGGCTGCAGCCCTTCCACGACCCTTAATTGGATAAGTGGAAGTAAATATATACATGGATGGACATCATGTAAGTGGTGTTCTAATAAAGTTCCACACAATTTGATTTATTTCTGCATGCACAGGAGTTGTCCCCTGCTGGTCATTTAAAAGAAAGCAGGTTTTCAGGCATCTTTCCTTTGGCTTTTCAGACCTGAATACATCTATTTTCTATATACAAGTTTTGATGTCAGCCCAATAATAATTATAATAAAAGTTAAAACAAACAAACAAACAATAAATAAATAGATCCTGACTCTTTTGAGACATTTTCATATCATACAGGCTGAAACCATGAGCAGAGGTATAATTTCTTGACCAACACCAGCCCCAATTATGAAGCGCATTCATCTGAAAGTACAAAAAATGTCCCAAAATCAGTTATGTTCACAAAAAGACAAGAAATCCACTTTTTCTTAAATTAAAAGCTCTAAAGTTTAAAGATCTGGTTGATTTTAAAACAGCACAAATAATGTTCAAAGCAGAGTCACTCATTACCTGGAAGTGTAAAAAAACTTGTTTAAAATTTTAAAAAAGCTGTTATCATTTGAGAGGAATCTGTTTCAAAAACCACAATCAAGAACAACTGCAAAACAACATTGTGTTTCAGTTAAGGGAGTAACCTTTGTAACTGTTGTAGTGAGGACCAAAAAACATGTATGACACTGAGTGATTTTAAATAAATGTTTAAGGAAGAAACTGTCAAAAATGCATAAATGATCATTAAGACTGCAACGTAGGTTATGGTAAACAATAAGTGAGCTGTTTTCAGTCTGATTTGTAATGTTTCTGTGCCCTTTGGGTTGTTTGGCTTGATTTTTCAGGTAATAAAAAAAAAAGTACCTACGGCTACACCCTTGAGGTCACAACAGCAGATTAATCTGCATTGGTAATTTGGCAGAAGTTTTACGCCAGATGGCCTTCCTGACGCAACCCATCCATAGCGGGAGGGGCTTTTGTCCCCACCAGTAATTGAACCAGGGACCTCTTGCTTATAAGGCAAATGTATAAACCACTACACTACGGGGGACACTTGATGTTTCAGTTAATGGTATGTATAAATTAAATGGTAGGCAATATAGGCTGTAGCTTCAGCCTATACCTTCTTCAGAATATTTATGTTAAACTGTATACATACTAAAAACTGAAAAATTATTGTCATGAGCTGACTTTAGTTGATTGGGTTATTTTACTTGTCTTTTTTCTTTTCAGACATATTTTTTTTTTCTTTTGATAATACATCTGAAATAAAGTTTCTGATCAACAAAGGGGGGCAAGAAATAATAGACTGAGGTGGAGCGTGCTGTGAAAGATTTAAAGCGTCTCTTTAACAGCTTACCTTTTCCCAAATGAGAGCGGTGCCTTTCCTGTGGATGGCAGATTCATTGTTGTAGTTGATGTTAAACTCTGAGAAGAGGATCTCATTTTTATCTGCAGCTAATGTTCCCTGAAAAAAAATGTGAGGCAATACCACTTCATAAAAAGGCACTTTTGGAAAGGCACAACAGGCAGTCTACCAACAAACATATGATAAGCACACCACCATCCACCTCGCCACAGGTTCTGTTATGGTGACTGTACTTGTCTTACTTCATAGTCAAATCTAAAAGGAAATAAATAAGACATAACTAGTAAGCCAGTCTTGTGCTGTTCACTTTTCATTACAATATAAGAGCCACAAAACCACAAAAGTTTAATAAGCTGCAAACGACTCATGTCTCCCAAACATACATCTAAGTGTGTACATTTCCACTACATGTCGGCTGTTTCCACCACAGCCCACCAGCAAATGAGGTGACTTCCAGAGAACAGCTGCATCAGTCTGCAACAGCTGCCATAAATAGTGACAGACCTGATGCTGTGTGCACTATTTTAATACAAAGCAATAAATAATTTACAAAGAGGCAGTTGAAAGCTAACAATGTGTAATATTTGACAAACCCTTCATTTATTCTGACAAAATATAAAAAATAAAGGTAAGTGTACATGAAACCATAACATATCTTATATAGCTCAGTTTGGTTTGTAATGATATCACCAAAAGAAAAAAAGCAAATATTCTTTCAAGCAGAAATTTAAGTAACTTTTACAATTGAGTCATAACTAGCTGACAAATAAACTAATTTATTCACAAGTAATTGATACTATATGATTACATGCTCTGGCCACTTTATTATGTATACTTGTTCAACCGGTCATTAATGCAAGTATCTAGTCTGCCAATCATATGGCAGAAACTTATTGCCTTTAGGTACATAGACACAGTCAAGATGGCCTGCTGAAGTTCAAATTAAGCATCAGAATGGGGAAGAAAGGTGGTTTAATTGACTTTGAACATGGCATAGTTGTTTGTGTCAGACAGGTTAGTCTGAGTATTGCAGAAACAGCTGATCTACTCAGATTTTGCCACATAACCATCTCTAGGGTCCAAAAATGAGAAAATATCCAGTAGGGTGGAAATGCCTTGCTGATGCCAGAGGTTAGAGGAGAATGGCCAGAATGCTTCGAGCTAACAGAAAGGCATTGGTGATTTAAATAATCCCTCATTACAACTAAGGTATGCAGAAGAGCATCTGTGAATGCACATGTCAAACTTTGAAGCATATGAACTACAACAACAGAAGACCATACCTGGTGCCACTGCTGTCAGCTAAGAACAGGAAACTGAGACCACAATTCACACAAGCTAACCGAAGATGGACAGCAGAAGACTGGAAAATGCTTCCTAGTCTGATGAGTCGTGATTTCTGCTGCCACATTTGTATGGTAGGGCCAACAATTCTGCTCCAACTGTGTGATGTTATCATATTGATAGGAACCAAAATCTGTGAGGAATGTTTCCAGCACCTTGTGGAATCTATGCCATGAAGGATTAAGGTAAAATAATTTCTTTCTCATCACATAAAAAGAAAAGAGAAAACAAAAATATTCAGGAATTAGAAAAAACCATCAAATCCTTAGAAGAAGCCTATGTGTCCCGCCAGGAACAGGAAATTTTGAATAAAATACGTAAAACAAAACTAGAATTAAATGAAATTATCAATAAAAAAACACAATTTTTAGTACAAAGACTTTGCTTGCAAAATTTTGAACATGGTAACAAATCTGGTTGATTTATAGCTAACCAGTTAAAAATAAATAAAGAGAAAACAACTATAGGTACTGTTAAAGACTTATCTGGGAACACAGTATATGATCCTGAAAGAATAAACAACATTTTTAGGGATTTCTATAAAACTTTATACACACCACAGATAAACCCATCTAAAAACGAAATTGATCAGTTTCTTGACAATGTAACCCTTCCAAAATTACCAGACAGTCAAGCAATGGCACTGGATTCGCCACTGACACCAGGTGAACTCCAGGAAGCCCTGATAAGTATGCCTAATAATAAGGCTCCAGGTCCAGATGGATTTCCAGCAGAATTCTACAAAGAATTCTGGACAATTCTGGCACCAGTATTCCAAAGAATGTTGCAGGAAATCAAGGAAAATGGCAGACTACTACCAAATACGAATTCTGCTAACATCAGTCTCCTGCTAAAACCAGGCAAAGATCCTGTATTTCCCTCAAGCTGTCGTCAAATATCCCTTATTAATGTTGACCTTAAAATAATCTGCAAAGCTCTCTCAAAGAGAGTAGAGAAGATAACCCCCCTCTTAATACATCATGACCAAACCGGTTTCATAAAAGGTAGGCACTCATCAACAAATACACATAGATTATTTAATTTAATAGACTATTCATGTAGTAAAAACACTGAAACCACAATATTGTCTCTAGATGCAGAAAAAGCGTTTGACAGAGTTAACTGGAAATTTTTATTTGCAACTCTACACAAATTCGGTTTTGGAAACTCTTTCATAAACTGGTTAAAAATATTATATAATTCCCCAACAGCTTGTGTCAGAACAAATGACCAAACATCCTCCAGATTCTGTCTCCAGAGGGGCACCAGGCAAGGATGCCCACTCTCCCCTTCACTGTTTGCAATTTTTATCGAACCACTAGCAGCAACAATTAGACAGGCTATAGTAATTAAGGGCATAAAATGCAAGAATGTAGAACACAAAATCAGTCTCTATGCAGATGATGTGTTGCTTTTTCTTCAAAACTCACAAACCACTCTTTCGGAGGTAATTACATTAATAAACTCTTTTTCAAGAGTTTCAGATTATTCAATTAACTGGTTAAAATCTACAGTTCTTCCAATTAATTACTCCTTCCATAATTCTTCTTCCACCTCACTGCAATCTGGAAATATTAAATATTTAGGTATCAATGTTTCTCCTAAGCTTGCAGATTTAACTAAACTAAACCATATCCCACTTTTAAAGAAAGTAGAAGACGATCTGGCTAGATGGAAATCGTTACCCATATCACTCATGGGAAGGGTCGCTTCAATAAAAATGATGGTCTTGCCAAAAATCAATTATTTATTTTCAATGATCCCGAGTAAACCATCACCAAACTGGTTTAGATCTTTGGATTCATCTATTTCTAAATTCCTTTGGAAAGATAAACCCCCGCGCATTAGCTTAAAAACGCTACAAAGGACCAAGGATAAAGGAGGACTAGATCTGCCTAACTTTCAACATTATTTCTTAGCCAACAGGCTACAATTCATCTCAGGATGGTTGAAACATACTCTCTTAGATGAGCCTTGGCTAGATGTAGAACAGGCACTATGCAATAATATAGAGATTTCAGACCTACCATTTATCAGCTCAAACATAAAACGATATGTATGCTTTAAAAGCATCAACATTAGCTCTTCTCTGACAGCATGGTGGGAGTTTCTAAAAATGACTAAGTCTTCATTAATTCCATGCAAACGTACACCTATCTGGAACAATCCTGACATACTACAGAACAATAATATGATTAACTTCCCCGACTGGAGTTGTAAAGGCATTAAATACTTGGAACATATATTAGAAGGAACAGACTTTATTCCGTTTGATAGAATAGTTATGCAGTATGGGATTAACAAGAAAAGATTTTTAGAATATCAACAAATTAAATCTATAATAAAAAAGAAATTTAAACCTAATCATGTTGAATTACAAACACCATCAAGTGTGGTACAGTTCCTTAATCTTAAAACCCCCAAATTACTGTCTAAAATATACAGGTCACTCTCTAAAATAGATGAATCAATATCCCTTCCTATTGCAAAATGGGAAGCGGATTTATCAGTTAGCTTAGACCAAAACTTTTGGTCTCAGATGTGCTTAAAAACCTTTAAATTGATTAGAACTCCCAGTCTACAATTAATACAATACAAAATCCTACATAGAGTGCACTATACAGGTCAACGGATGTTCAAGATGGGCTTTACGTCTTCTAGCAATTGCTCACACTGTCAAGGC
>VUQH01074445.1:0-16305 GCA_015106775.1 Etroplus canarensis
TGCATTTGCAAAGCAATCAGCATTGTGGATGACTCCACTCACCCCTCACACACACTCTTCACCCTCCTGCCATCCAGGAAGAGGTACCGGAGCTTTCGGGCCCTCACAACCAGACTGAGTAACAGTTTCTTCCCTCAAGCCATCAGGTTCCTCAACCACCCAGGACTGAACTACACAAAAGACCCCCTCACACTCACCCACACACAAACCCAGAACTGCAAAACCCTGTTCCTCTCTCTCTCCCTCACTCACTCACTCACTCATTCACTCATAAACACACACACACACACACAATCTGCGCTACCTCGACCGCTGCTACCGTACATCACTTCTCTTTCTTTTGGCGCTAGTGTCTTGTTCTTGTGTTGTCTTTTCTTGTATACTGTTTTGCACACTTTTGGATTTTTTGCACTATGTCCATCTGGGTTAGATGAAAAAGAGTTTTGTTCTTTGCATTGTTTGCAACTATTGCACTACGTTGCACACGTTGCACTTTATTTATTTTTTTTAATTTATTTTCAGATTTTTAATTTTAAATTTTAACTGTGAAAAAACCCCCAAAAAAAACAACTTGTCCTAGCTCTGTTCTTCGTACTGATACCTTCTGTCACATGTCTATATGTATATATGTTGCACCAGGTCCTGGAGAAACGCTATCTCATTTCACTATGTTCTGCGTCAGCTATATGTGGTTGAAATGACAATAAAGCTCTTGATTCTTGATTCTTGAACTGTAGAACTTGGAGTTGTCATTTTATATACCGAGTGTGAGGTTTCATTTACATGTCCAAACAGCAAGTGGATTAAAAGCCTTGGCAGCCATCAGCCTCTCAAACTATGCTTTGTTTCTAACACTGCTTCTGTTCTCCACAGGAACAATGTGTACATCAATATTCATGAGTGACTTGCATTGACCATTGGTTGTGGGAGTGTAGTGGGCGGACTATGTGTGAACATTTTGAAGTTGACTGATCTGTAAAGGGAGCTGTGTGCTCACAGTTTTATATATTTGATGATTTATTTTTTTTTTAGGTTCTGACATTTTTCAGGAATTCTTGACGTGACTTGGCCATTAGGCATGACTGACTACTGACCAGTCATACCCTGACGTCTTTCATAACCTTTGTTATGTCATTGGGAAGGAGATGACAGGACTAATGTACTTTTGGCAGCAGATTAATCCACATTGGTGATTTGACAGAGGTTTTAGGCGGGATGCCCTTCCTGACACAAAGCTCTATGGTGAGAGGGGCTCACCATGGAGCTTTTATTAATATGTCCCCACCTGGAATCCAACCAGGCACCTTTCGCTTGTGAGGCAAATGTATAAATCACCACGCTACAAGGACATGCAAGGAGATGACTAGGAGAGAACTAATTGCTTTAAACAGATTCTGTATATGAATATACAAAATCTGGAGACAAGGGGGAGTACTTTTGTACCATAAGTTTCAAGGTTTCTCTTTATAGTACAAGTACTATTGACCAACCACCTTTGAGCAGGCTTTGGTTGAAAGCTGGCAAACAATCTGTATTTAGAGAAAAAGACCAATGGTATTTGCCAAAATGCATCCAATAAGAATTGGCTATCGCCTGATGATGATTTAGCTTTTAATTATCTTTTTAAAATTCATGTGCATTTGTAAACAATGACCGGTGGGTGGAAATGGAAATCTTGGCCCAGATATCCGCTGGCTACACCAGAAGCCCTGAAAAATTGGCCTTGGAATTGGGTGACCAGGTGTCCCACTTTATGTGGGACCACACAGCATTTTTACCCTCTTATCCCTCCCCCCAAAAAACAAACACATGCCTCATTAGAGACGTGTGGCTCAAAAAGAGATGTGCTGATCTATATATATGGTTGCTTCCCAAAATCCCAAAGCTTACCAAACTGAATAGCAGGAGAAATCACAAGTAACAAATTTAACAGTTCATCTGAGAGAAACAGGGAATACACAGAGGTACAAAGACCACTGGACCATTAAAAATGAGCTTTAGCTTCCATTTATACAAAGCAGTTGGGAATGTTGAATTCAGTAAATTACAATATGTGTTTAATGTGATGGATGCAAAAGCTTTAAGTTTTAGTAATTTGTTCCCCATTGTACCACACAAACAAATTCTTTGATTGATATCTAAGTCAGCACACTTGCTGATGAGCTCTGAAATTGGTGATGAAACCTACCAGAAACAACAATGGCGTCCACAGTTACGAGCTTAATACTGGCTACATTGTGGATTAGCTTTAGCTCTTCTTTCACATTGCCATGTTGACAGCTTAAGTTTAAGTTGTCATTCATCGCAAGAGAAGATAAAAAAACAGAACATCAGTGATACTGTAGCTCATCTGGCTCACAATCCGTTACAATTTGCAGGTTATTTTAATGAGTGAATTAGAGCAAGACAGTGGTAAGTTTTCTTGTCATTGATTGGCTGAATTACACAAACTAATGAAAATTAAAATCCACTGAGTAGTTAAAGAGTCTCACACGGTCATATCCAGGACAAATTAATCTGTTCACCACCAAAAGAAAGTGTTTGAGTTCAGGAGTATTACGACTACATGGCCATAAAAAGCATGGAAATATGTGAACGCACCAGCATGTTATAGCACTGACCATATAACTGATGTTAACATAATGGTGACAGGAAGGCCCCAACCACACCTTTCTAAATGTGGGAGTCAACCAAAAGGCCCACTCCCTCCATGATCGTGACTAATAAGATTATTATCATCCAACAGGATACAAGTGGTATGCAACATGTGTGGCAAAGCCATATTTCAAGCTATCACAGTGCTATCAGTGCTATCTACTATCTAAAAGAGGCAAAGCAATGAAAATCTGCCATCATGACAGGAATAGTGAAAAAAGGAGCAGCGACAGTGGAAAATTTTGAAATTGCCTTCAGGTTTTCCAGAAAAATCGATGCAATGCTGATCATTTTGGCGAACCAAGTTTTTGCTCTGTTATTACCCTTTAGAACTTTTAAGATGCCTAAGCCACTTCCCCAGTTATTGACTGGTTCAAACCCAGCTTAAGACATTACAATGCAATAAATAAACCAAATGAAGACATTTATGTAAAGATGGTGGAGGGGCACACTTATTTTATGAACATTATAATCCAGACCAAAACTCTTAGGAGTAGAGGTTCTAGTTAAAATTAAAAAGTGGCCATAAAACAACAAATATGACCTTGAGCACAATGTGGGTAAAGAGCCATTAAGTGATCACTGCGTGCAAGTTTTACTAAAATCAATACGCTAGGAGTAGCAATTTTTGTAAATTGTGGACGGACAGACGGATGAAAGGTGGATGCCTCGCTATGGCATTAGCTCACTGGTCCTTCAGCCAGATGAGCTAAAAATAAAATTAAGACTGGGTAGTGTTTTTGGGTCGTTTCATAGGGACACTGTGATACACTACACAGTATAAAACAATCTCTTGCCATTTTATTTTTTTGGCTGAAACTGGGAAGCATTCTCACTTAACCGGTGTGGTAACAGTGATGCTTTTGCCCATTTTTCTGGGCTGCTATAAGATCTGTCAATCACACTCTAGCGTGGAGGCCGCTGGAAAAAGAGGGTTTCTGTTTTTATTGTGCAAAAGCACTGAACAACCACAGGGTTACACAGTAACTCACATGTGATTTGTGTGCTGAATCTGATCTGTTTGTGAAGTGATCTTTTAATCAATAAGCCATGTATATATTTATGTGAAATCTTTTTGTAACCATGGTAACATGGTAACCATGAGTTTCGGCACGTCACAACCAGACAGTCAAAAACGGTCAAAGCTGCAGTCTGGTTGTGTTTGTATTCTGCTCAGTCCACTGCATCTCCTGTAGCATTGCCTTACATCATCATTTATAGCCTATGTGTGATCATATAATACTAATAAAGCTCACACTGACTTATATTTTCTATAAGATCTTTGTGGGAAAAAAACAAATTAGAGGCTTTAAAGTGAAACAAAACTTGAAGTCATTCACCAGATTTTCATTTGCCCAAACAGGTCCTGTTAATGTCAAAAGACAAACTGTCTAATCAGTGTTACCTGTACAGCTGAATGACTTTGAGTTTAGCGCTTGGTTTGTTTGTTAAAATTAAAACCATCTTCACACATGCATCATAACCCTGAACTTTTCTAGACATTTTCTGGAGGAGGTGTATGTGAGAATGCAGAAGTCTGAATCAGTAGTATCCTAATAAATCACCACCCCCTGCTACAAAGCCTGTGTGATGCATACATGATGCGTACATAGCGGGACTGTAGTCGTGCCTGCTCTTTAACTAATTGGCTGCTTGAAAAAATTATATACTGCTCTAGATGAATTGCATCAACCACTGAGCAATGAGTCCACTTTACCTGCTCTATTAGCCTAAACGAACTATAAATAAACATATAAAGCTAGTTTTTGCAGCATATTAAATCACCTTAACCTTGTTATTTATATTGAAATGGTAAGGACAGACATGGAGACTACCATGGTGTACATGACCATATTTAGATGATTTCTGATAATAGACTTACATCAAGTCGTGATCCCAGAAGAAAAAAATATTGATGAATAAGCTGATAGACATCATGTTCTCAGGAATAAACTCCATAATTTTCATTATGATACCATTTATACATTTTTAAGAGAGGAATGTACCCATTATCTTCAAGTACATACTGCTACTGACACTAGCACAAATGAAGCTGTGGCTGGATGGGTTTAATATTATGCAGAGAGATATACTGATTCTTGTATCTTCACATTCAAGCAATTAACATGACAATGGAAATATCAAACTGCTCGCCTATTTTGACAAAATGCAGCCACATTATTTTGGAACAACGTCAAGTAAATGTTCATTAAACATTAATGTCAACAAAATTAGGCAAGAGAATTTCTAACCTAATAATGTACGATCATGAGAACATTTTTTTACGTTAACCCTGTGGAGTTGATAGACAAGCTGGCGCAACCAAATCACATGGACGAACTTTGGATTTTACACACAGAGGCTGCAGTCATGTGATCACATACGGTCATGTGATTTGGGCACGCCGACATGTCCAGCAGCTCCAGAGGCTGACAACACACGAAGATTTGACGATTTGCTCATCTGAAGCATTTAGGTGTGTGTTAACATAATGCCACAATCTTCCCAGCAAACCCAAAGGTCAGACCGTGCAATGCTCAGAGAAATTACAAAAATCTGAAGAATTACATCTCACACTCTACAGACCACAGTTTGAATAGTAAATGTTGAAGTTTGTGACAGTACAATTAGAAAAAGACTGAACAAGCATATCTTGTTTGGAAGGGCTGCCAGGGGAAAGCCTTTGATGTTTGGTCATAAGCTATTTACCCATAATGCACAGTGTCATGTTGGGCAAAAACCAAACACAGCATATCAGCACAAACACCTCATACCAGCAATCAAGGCACAGTGGTGGAGGGGTGATGATTTGGGCTTTTTTTGCAGTCACAGTAGCTGGGCACATTGCAGTCATTGAAGTGACCATGAACGCCTCTGTTTACCAAAGTATTCTAGAGCTACCTGTCTGACAGCCAAAGCTTGGTCTAAACTGGGCTATGAAACTGGACAGTGCCAAGCACACCAGCAAATTTACCACAGAATGGTTGACCAAGAAAAGAATCAAGATGTTAAAATGGCCCAGTCAAAGTCCAGACCTCAGCCTTATTGAAATGCCTTGGTGGGACCTTAAGAGAGCTGTGCATGAATAAATGCCCGCAAACCTCAGTGAACTGAAGTGACATAGTAAAGAAGAAGTTCTAAAACTCCTCCACATTGATGTGAGAGACTGAAAAAGTCATATAGAAAATTATTTCTTTGGGATACTACTGCTAAAGGTGGTTCTACAGGCTACTGAATATGTACTTAGTTTTTCACCGGACTGCATAAATTCCAGTGAAAATGTTATTTTTCACAATTCTAAATCTCTGGTTTGCGTGTTTCAAAGGAAGTGCTCATGAGATAGTCCACAATGAATGGGGCCCTATGGTAAAGTAACGCAAATGTAAATTCTGTGGATTAAACACTTTTTTCTTGAAATTTTCATCATGTTTTCAACAGAAGGGGCTGAGACAAAAGACATAATTGCAGTTTTAGAAAAGTCACGTTAGGGACACTACACTCACTCAGTTACTGTTGTGGTTTAACTACGATTTGAATGACTGTTTTAGTCATCATTTGAAAATGAGTGGCATCAACGGAGTCATAAACATCAAAATCAACCAATCAGAATGCATTAAGCAGAATGTCGGTGATGCAGAAGAGACTTCAGCAAGAGAAAAACTGAAAAACAAAATGAATTATTTCATTTCAGTTCAGGCACATCTATACCTTATTAACAAAAACTAAAATAAGATATGAGCTCTTTTGTCTGGAAGCAGGTGTAAATAATTGTTTTAGCTATTTAGTGCCATTTACTCCTGTTCATTGAGGACTATCTTGCGAGCACCCCCTGCTGCATCCCTAATGGGATTAACAGAAATGAAAGGGCTCCCTTATATGGGCTCTAGTTAGACAAAAAGCCGTCACCATTAGGTAGGGTGAGGTCAACATGTCTGTCTCCTGCACGCTCTCCTCAGAACCAGCGCCTCCCCTAAACCATGGACAATCTCCTGCTTGCGCTACATGTGAGGAAGGTAAACTTCATGAAAACCAACGCTCCCAACAGTTCATTTGTTCAGATGGCTAAAGTGTGAACATGAAGCCAACCACGACTAAAATGAAACACTGTACTTTCACTCACTGCAGTATGTTCTTTTTCATAATGGCTAAATTCCTCAAATTCCTTTTCAAGCCAACGGTGAGTGATGTAAAATAAAACATTCATCTGAGACAACAACCTGCTGAAAATATGGATGTTAACAATAAATCAAGAAAAGCTGTTATACCCAAAATGGCTGCACTCTCCATTACACTGCTGTAGTGGCATCTTAAATAGTGCTTCCTGCCTTTGCCAGTGTTTCAGTGCATTTGTTTGTGCTGGTCCTGCTGCTGTGTTAGCAGCCTGCTATAAATGCATAATTCACATCCATTAATTTGCATGTCAGAGAAGTAGATTGCTCATTTGGAATGCAAATACCTTGACTGCTCTGGTAAAGCAGGAAAACGTGAACAACACTGATAAGCACCCAAGAGACAGGGAGAGGAATGGAAAAAAGGTGAAGCTGGCATGTTAAAAGCACTAGAGAGGGATTTCATAGACAAAGAAGAAAGGGAAAGAAAAGGAAAAAGGAAAGAAAAGCAGCTGTTTTTTTGTTCAGAAGTGGATATATGAATGTTCATGAAAAGAAAATGTAGCCAGAGAGGTGTATCAAGAGAGAAAGAGGTGCCAGAACAATGAGTACAAACTGCTTTAGCACCCATGCTTGCACCCACAGACTGAGCACACATTATTACATAAAGCGAGCATGCAAGCACACACACAAACACACACACATACACACACAAACACACACGCAGTTACCACTTCCACCTGCCATTTTCGACGCAGTGCACACCCTAATGATGGGTAGGAGGCAAGAAAAGAAAGGGGAGGCTCCTTTCATGCTTTCAACCACCAGCCGCCTGCAAGGTAATTTACTGCAGTGCTGTTGTACCTTACACACACACACACATATACACACCAAATTCCCCAATCACTCTCTGTGTGAACAATACAATCAAGCCAGGCGGCGAAGCGAACATAGTCAATACCCTGACACCAAATTAACCGGACTCTTTTTTTCTCTTTTTAACCCTCCCATCTCTGTTTATCTCCAGTCCTGGCCTAAACTTTATCTCTGTGGTTCTCTGTGTTGCTGTTCCATCTCGGTTTTTTTGTGCTTGCACGTGTAAAGTAAGGCAATAAACATTCAGCCTGCATCTGGAAGGCATGTCCTGGGAAATCCTGCACGCTGTAATGCATTTTACATTCTCTGTTTGAAATAAGAGAGAAGAAGTGGCTGTTGGCATGAGCATGCACAGCCACCGTGGACGCAGAGACAAAGACTTTGACAAGATTTTTGGGAGCACAAATGTATAAATATTTCAGAGGCATCTCTGTACCACTGTGTCTCAATTTAATGCACTGAGGTAAATGCTTGGATATGGAGCATCTACTCGCCAAAATCAGGGGAAAAAAACCCACTAAATAATTCATATTTACCCTGCTTTTTGGCAGGGAATGCTCAAACTTAAAATTGTTGCAGCTTTATGTAAAACATCTCATACAGAGTAGTGCAGACCAAATACCTAATGCTCAGTGTATGCATACGTATGTGTGCGTTATTTTGCAACTAAAGCGATTTTGGTGGTGGACAGATTTAAGACCCAGATGGTTTGGCATGGAGGTTGTTTGCTATAGGCCAACTGCTTGTGCGCACACACACGCACACACACACACACGCACACACACACACACACACACACACACACACACACACACACACAGATGGGAGAGGTGGGGGAGCCAATCTGGTGAGAAAAAAATGAGAGAGGAAACAAAACCAAATAGACATTTTTATAGAGGAAATCTATCCATTACATTTCTGCCTGTAAGAGCAATAAAACCGTTTAAACAGAGATAGGAAGTCAAAACTAAATAAAAATGCTAATAATATAAATAATACATGTTATTTATAGAGTGCTTTTAAAGATACTAAAAATACTTCACATGAAAAAAGTCCCATTTTGATTTACAAAATCATAGGCATGAAAAAGAAAGTTGTACCAGGACTCTAGGCAGTCATGTGGAAAAACTAAGTACAACCTATGATTCAGCACCTTCTAGAACCATCTTTAGCTATAATTACAGGAAGAAATCATTTTCTGTATGACTTTATCAGTCTCTCACAACCTTGTGTAAGAAAGTTGACCCACTCTTCTTTACAGCATTGCTTCAGTTCATTGAGATTTGCGAGCATTTGTTTAAGCACAGGTCTCTCTCTTTCAGGTTGAAGTCTGGACTTTGATTGGGCCATTGCAATACCTTGATTCTTTTCTTTTTCAGCCATTCAGATGTAGATTTGCACGTGTTCTTGGGCTCATTGTCCTGTTGCATGACCCAATTTAAACCAAGCTTTAGCTGTCAGATAGTTGACATTTGTCTATGGGATATTTTGGTACATAGAGGAGTTCATTGTCGACTCAATGACTGCAAGGTGCCTAGGTCCTGTGGCTGCAAAAAATGACCAAATTATCACCCCTTGGTTGACAGTTGGTATGAGGTATTTGTGCTGACATGCTATGTTTGGTTTTCACCAGATGTGGAGCTGTGCATTATGTTTGGTTATAATGGTCATATCCGTCGAAAAGGACATTGTTCCAGAAGTCTCCTGATTTGTTCAGCTGCAACTTTGCAAACGTAAGCCATGCTGCCATGTTCGTTTTAGAGAGAAGAGGCTCACTCCTGGCAGCCCTTCCTAACAAGCTATACTTGTTCAGTCTTTTTCAAATTTTACTGTCGTGAACTTCAACATTTACTAAGCAAACTGTGGCCAGAGATGTAATTCATGGGGTTTTTGCTATTTGTTTGAGTATTTCATGGTCCGTCCTTGGGGTGAATTTTCCAGAAAGATTGTGGCACTGTGTTAACACACACCTACAGACAAGCAAACTGCCAAACTGTCTGCCCTTCTGTCATGCTGGCTGATGGTCAATTAATTAATTGCTGTTTATCCTCTTAATTCCTACAGTCACAGTAAGGGTGCACTTTGTTTTTTGCAGGACTGTATGTTTGAAACATCTGGAACAAGAAAAGTTGGTTCCACTTAGGAATAAGACCTGAAGCTTAAACCAAGGCAACCTCATCATAGTTTTATCCCAGATGTCCAATAATAAGGTCTGCAAATAAAAATATATTAATTAGAAATGACCTTGTGCAGGACTGTGCAATATCAATATTTATTGCAGATAACTCAAAGAGGCATACACACCAATGCAAAACCAGTACACCTTAAAATATTAAGATATAAAGATCTTATTTATAACATAAAAACAACAAAAAAGGTCTGCAAAAAGTTTTACATGAAACTCATCTTAAATGTATGCATCCGTGAAATATCCTCAAATGGCTCATGTAACTCTGTTGGACTTGAGTAATTTATACTAAGATGCTAAAAGCCTGCAGGCAAACAATTCAAAACTCTGCTTGTTTTTCACTGACCTACGATAGCTGTCCACTGTTAAACACGGTGACTCAATTTCCACTAAAAATGGACTGGCAGTTTCTTAAGCCCATAATAATACGATTTTCTTTTTTTCTAGTTGAAAACCACTTAACACCCTAGTTCATTCTGTTATGTCCTTCCAACCTCTCTTCAGCAAATGTTTTGATGAAAGTTGAAACATTTTCCACTCATGGTTCAGTCAATTTACCTCATCTCGGGCAAATCCATGCCTAATCGAATCTTTAAATGACTTTGTATTCAGTTACATTGCCAGTAAACCTGCTCTTAAACTGATGACAAAGTACGTCTCACAGGGCAGGCATCCGCTGATCCAGAGTCCGCACTTTAACTTTTTTATCTTGTACAGATGCATTTTATGTCTTTGCCTCCAATTATAAGGAGTACATCGGTCCATTACACAAAAATTGATCAACAAATCTTGGCACTAAAATTGTTCACAACAAGAGGTTTGTATGCCTTTAAATTTTTTTTGGCAATGTAATGTGGAGTTACAAACATTAAAATGGTCAGCTGTGTTATAACCTCCAGTGAAAGAGCTAAATTACCAGGACATTACTCTTAATATTTCAGCTCTGTACTTTCTGAAAAATCTCCCAAGCCACAACCTCCTGAATCTGCTTCTCGTTTCCAGCTCAGCGAGTCTGTTGGACAATTTTACTTTTTTTGCCTCTGTACACCACCACAGTGGATTTTAAATTAAACAGTCAAAATATGATTAAAGTGCAGACTTTCAGCTTTAATTCAAGGGATTTGACAAAAGAATCACATTAACTGTTTAGGAATTACAGTCAATTTTATTCAAAATCCCCCATTTTCAGAGGTTTAAAAGTAAAGGGACAACTGACTAACAAGTAGTTTCATAGCCAGGCGAGGCCTGTTCCCTCATTATTCCATGAAAAACTAAGAAGCTAAAAAGTCTGGAGTTGATTCCAGGTGTTGAATTTGTATTTGGTAGCTCTTCGTTGGTGCTGAAGGAGGCCATTATTAGGCTGAAAAACCAAAATAAACCCATCAGAGATAACAGAAACTTAGAGAGATAAAAAAAAAAATCACCAAAACATCAAAAGGCCTGGGAGACCACGGAAAACAACTAAAGTGAATGACAGAATAATTGTTTACTTCAGGGGTGTCCGAACTTTTCTTGAAGAGTATGAGATTTATTCACTGAAAATTCCAAAGGGCAAACAATCCCTTCTGACAGTTTTATGTTTAAATCATAAAAGCTACTTGCATTTCTCAGGGCAAATGTTCTCCACCGTTTTTATGGCACAGACTAAAATTTTTGCTATGTTAAGCAATTAACAGGGCCTCATCATATTTTGTTGTTGCTGTTGCCAGGACAAGCCAGCTTTGAGTTAATTTACCTTTTCACTCTCCTTTAGTTTGTTGTATGCAATGGGAAGTTTGCTATAATAGTGCCTCTTTACATTGAACTCCTCCTGCACAGCAGCAGTCTCTTGGCAAATTAGCGGAACATGGTTATTTTAGTTTTCAGTGAAAAATTATTGCAGTTTCCATCTCTTGCCCCCACTATCAACTATCTTCTTCATTTTTTTATATAGAAAGTGGCAGAAATCAACCAGAAGCTGTTAACACAGATCAAAGGCCACCATGAGGTGAAAAGAGAAATTGCATTTGGAACTTACAGTATATGATTTCCTATTCTGTTGGACAGCACTGGAGGGCCATAAATAATACTTTTTAAGATAGGAGCTAAGGGCCATATAAACTCTGACCTGAGGCAATGACCGGCCCCTGGGCTGGACGTTGGACATGCCTGTTTTACTTGGTTAAGAAAAACTCTTCACAACATCTAGCCAAGTCAAGAACACTCCCGAGGAGGTAGCTAGGTGTGTCACTGTCAGAGTCTACAATCAAAGACAACCTTCATGAATGTAAATACAGAGGATTTACAACAAGGTGCAAACCACTGGTTACACTCAATAACAGGAAGGTCAGATTAGATTTTCCTAGAAAACATCTAAAAGAGCTTGCCCAGTTCTGGAAAAAAAAAACTATTTGGGCTGATAAAACCAAGATGAACTTACCATACCAGATTGATGGGAAGAGAAAGAAAGAATACTACATCATCTGTCAAACATGGTGGATATTATGGAATGAGGGCCAATGAAACTGGATCATTAGTGTTTATTAATGATCTGATAGAAGCAGCAGAAGGAATTCTGAAGTGTACAGGGTTAAACTCACTGCTCAGATTCAGCAAAACGCTGCAAAACTGATTGACTATTAAAAACAATCCTTTTATTTAAAATGATGTTAGCTTCTCCCATTACTTTTGAGCCCCTGAAAATGGGGAATTATTTATAACAATGGCTTTAATTCCTAAACGGTTAAAGCAATTCATTTGTCAAAGTCATTGAATTAAAGCTGACAATCTGCACGATTAAATTTTGATTATTTGAGTTAAAATCCATTGTGATGGTGTACAGCATCAATTACAAGAAAAAAAGTTCCATTGTCCAAGAACTTATGGACCTAATGTTACTCCTCCAGCTAACGCTGACTAAACACCCTGTAAATATAACATGTTGAACGAGATACCTTTGATGATTATCTTCAACTATATATGCTTTTTAGAAAAAATACCCCCTAAAAAGATAGGAATAATACAACTTCTGAAATGAGAAATGAAAGTTATGAGATTGACCTCTGTGTACATAGGTAATTTAACTTCAGGACAATTTAGTATCATTACATCTCAATTAGTTAATGTTTTCAATTGTTATGCTAAGAGTGGGGTTCATCCCCCACCTCTCACCATGCTCCCAATCTAGCCTGGTCTCTCAGGCTCTTTACAAGGTTGTTGTTAATTAATGCTCCCACATTATTACTCCTCCCTTCTGCGGGATGAGTTTTTTTTTCTTCTATTCATGTAATACATAGAAAACCACAGCATAACCAGAACCATTACGAAGCCAGCGACTGCACTCCATTCAGCCCATTCAAGTGCTTGATTCTGAGACAAATTCTGCTGAAAGAAAAAATGGTTTCTTAAAGAAAAGGAAGGGCAAACAGGGTGAAAAAAGGGCTCTAATGAAGACCAGACTACACTGGAATAGAATAGAGTAGAATAGAGTAACCTCTTCCTCGTCAGTTTCCATGGCAACAAGCCCTTTGGTGGGATGGTGGTGGAGAAGCCTCAGCAGGAGTGTTCGAGAGAGGCAGCGTGTGAACATCTTCTGTGTGTGCAGACTTTAAAAGCATATGGAAATATACAGCGAATGCTGCATGCACACACAGACAGGTCCATTATGTTTCAGTATTCACACACTGCAGTCCAAAGTGTCTGATACAGACAGCAGGAAAGAGGGCTGGGAAGCAAAGGGGGATGCTGGTAAGTAGAGCAAGAGATGATTGAAGTTCATAACAAGAAGTAAGAAAAAGACATTAAAAGGAGGAAGACAGGGAACAAAGAAAGTGTCTTATCTGACAGATGCTGGATATGAATTTTTATCTGGATGAATGTTAAATGTGGCCAGTCCTCTCACTACATATCTGCTTCAGACACCTGTGATCTTTACAGTTTTTGTTGTTTTGCAATAATGACAACAATTTTTAGATGGCTAATCTGACTTGTTTTACTCATAAATCTGAGCACAATAAAGCTGAGCTGCAATCCCAGAGAGCTCTTAGTGTCAGCCCACATCATCTGAAGCTCAGCTGATAGCCTTCAACACATCTAATAGGTAAATCTGCCACTTTGGAACCCACCCCATTTCAACTTCTCCTTTTCATGCTGTATTGACTTAATCAATGCTGTATCTCTTGTTATTAATGCCTGATCTGGGCATCATTAAAATATCTTCTGGGGTCTTGCTGCTGCTCTTTGTGAGTCATTGTGCCAAATATAAATTACTGCAGATGAAAGTAATATGCTTTTGACAATAGTGGTCCAGGCTGAACTGTATATAAATGCTGGACAGAACCACTCTGACATCACCTAAGCCCCAGTTATAAGGCCTGACTTGAACATTTTCACATGCAATAACTCTTCACTCTCTAACAGAGAATCAACTGTTCTCTAGTGTTACTTTATTTCAACCCTGCATGGTCACATCACTCTGTTACGCTGAGCCACTTTAATGTCATCTGATATTAACTGTTTTTACTACATTTACTAAGCCATTCTGTTTTAATTTGCTTTGTCAAAATATAGATATTTTATTTCACGAGGCTACTTTATTTTATTGTATTCAGCTTCTGTTTAAAGGTACAGTGAGAATGGTGTGAGGATGCCAAATTGCAGCCACCAAATACTTGTCCTCTCCTCCCTTTTGGAAAACCTACAGTAGCCCTCTGGGAGCAAAATGGAGTCTTCCACCACCACATCCACCAGTATATCCAGTCCAGAGATTTGCATAAGCAGATATAATTGAGAATTAGTAATGTAATTAAAAGAATAAGATTTAGGAATTAGAAGCCCAGTTTTTACACCAGCAAAAGTAACAGAATGTAGCAGATGAGTAACGATAGCTACTCTGCACTATGATAGTATTTTACACTAAACACTAGCTAGCTGATTTTCATGCAAGCTAACATTGGCCATAATATCTGGCATTTAGCAAGACAGGAAAATTGAACGTGTCTTTTCTCGCTTCTTCTTCTTCCTCCAAACTTCAGTTTCATTGGTTTAATAGCGAGTTATGTTTTCTGTGGACATGAAAGCTAGTATTTCAGAGTACTTTATTAATCCTGGGGGAATATTGCTTATTTGAGTCTGTTTGTCTCTTCTGAGCTACTGTAGAAACATAATGACAGTGCAAAATGGGAGCATACACCCCATTATCGTCTTCTAAACCCTTGAGGTTATACCTTTAGTCTCTGTTTAACACCTATATGTAAATCACACTACCCTAGTAACTGTTGTCCTGTCCTGTCATCTTATGTATCAGTATAAATTCCTTGCTTTTTCAGTGGTTCAGCATTGGCTTATCCTTCCCAGAACTTCACTCTCACTTGGTAATCCCCACATATGCTGGAATACTTTAAAAAGCACACCACCAAAGGACCTGAAGTAATTTCTTCAAAAACCTCAAGTGTTCACTGAGGTCACAGGTTAAACTGAGAAGTCAGGTTACTTACATAGACTTCTATACAGCGGGACTTTTTGTACAACCTGAGGAGTCCCTTCCTGTGAGAGAGAATGCTAGTTAATGCAATTTCCCCCCTGGGATTAATGAAGTATTCTGATATGGCTAAAGCTTTCAGTGTTTAGAGCTAGAGATTCTTTAATACACAGTCCAGGGTTTTGCTTTACATGTTGGGAAATGGACCTCCTGTCACCATCTCTACTGTGTATTTGAAGAAATTTTCACCATTTAGGATATTCTGAGTTCTCAAAACTCACATGAAAGCTTCTAAAATCAGCATATTCTGAGTTCTCAAAACTCACATGAAAGCTTCTAAAATCAACATATGATGTTTAAAGGCACAAACACAAAAACAAGATATTTAAAATAACTCAGTCATAAAAACAAATGACTGATAGATTCGTGTACCTTCTGGTATTGCTCTTTGGAGGCCAAAGCTTCTTCAAGCTGCTGCTGTGTGTAGGTGTAGATGGCAGAGCGGTACGTCGTCCCAATATCATTCCCCTGACGCATCCCTGAACACACACACACGCAAATACCAAAAAAGTCAAGATTTGAGA
Source organism: Etroplus canarensis (assembly GCA_015106775.1). Lineage (NCBI taxonomy): Eukaryota > Metazoa > Chordata > Actinopteri > Cichliformes > Cichlidae > Etroplus > Etroplus canarensis. The sequence continues at coordinate 15,871 of VUQH01074445.1, forward strand.
ATTTCAGCCAACGTGAGGTGCCTTCATCCTCAGTTCTTGGCAGAGGCAACATCACATCATCTGAAAACAACAGCTGACAGCATTTCCAAAAATATGACTTGTCTGTTTGGCAGAACTGAACGCCGTTTTTGACTGATTTGATCATCTAATGGCGCCTCCTTTCATCATTTTACTGTCAGCTTGTCAGCCTGTCAACCACAATGTCTGGTTAGCTCAAAGGTTCCCAAGGACAGCAGTGTGTGTCGGTCAATCTGCCAATCACACACGGGTGAAGACATTCATGACCCCACATGACTTTGATGATATTTCGTTTACCTAATGATTACAAATATATCAAATGCCTCGCCTGCACCTGGGCTGCTGACATTGTCATACACAACAAATCATCACATTAAAACGAGTTTATCATGAAGTGTTATGTCAAGAGATTACCTA